>PVKC010017488.1:0-20204 GCA_004027635.1 Crocidura indochinensis | reverse complement strand
CACACACACACACACACACACACACACCAGCTATTTCTAAAGACTAAAAAGGGACATGTATATCTCCTTTGAATATCTTAGATGTATTTCCTTAACAGCTATAACCCTTATTGATTATCCTCTTATATAGTGACAATTTCCCCCATTTTTTTATTTTTATTGTGATCTTAATGGCTTAAATATCTTTCACGGTAGTATTTTAGGTACATATTGACATTGAATGAGGGGAATACCCATCACCAAATTTGTCCTCCCTCCCATCCCAGTTCCCTTTCTGCAACCCATATACCCCACCATCACCCCCAGGGCTGCTAGAGTAGGTGGTCCCCTCTTTGTCTAGCTTGCTATTAGTGATCATATATCTGTTTGGTCCTGGTACCCTCCCTTGTTTCCCCTTCTATTTAAGAGGCAGAGCTAGATAAATCGAGTTATGTGGTTTTGTTTGAAGGAAAGAAAAGCAATAGAATGGGGTTCAAAATAAGAAAAATTTAAAAAATTAAAAATGAAGTCAAATATGCTGAAAATGGGCAGAGACCTTCTAGAGGCTTTCAACCTCAGTTTGAGAGGACATGAAAAAAGTAATTGAAGCACCACAACAATACAGAAAGTAATATCAAATTAAATATACAGTGAGCACTACAGCAATTAAGACAAGCACCAAGTCCTGAAATCAAATCGTGCTGGAGTACAAAAAGATAGAGAAAGAGAAGATAAAATAAAATAAAATAAAATAAAATTAGATATATCAACTTCAAAATCTACACCAAAATAAAGATGTCAAGAAAATCGATTAATCAATCAATAAATGTCATGATGCTTAAATAAAGATATTTAAAAAAAAGAACATATAGGCATGTTAAGGTATGGACATGAATGAGACGTCAGGGAGAAACTTAAATATCTGTTGGAGATACACATGTTGGCAATGCCACATCACAAATTATAGAGCCACAAATATGCTATGCCAACAAGGGCCAGCTTAGAGGAGCACTTGACATAAGGCCTCCCATTCGCTATAGAAAAACAAGGCCTAAAAAGCACTGACAGTGTGGAGGTATCTTGCAGTCTTTATTTTAAAAAGATAATTAGAGAAAAATAGAAGGTAGATAGTTGGGGAGAAAGCTCAAAAACCAGGAATGCGGACCAGAGATATAGTATGAAGGTAGGGTGTTTGCCTTGCATGCAGAAGGATGGTGGTTCAAACCCTGGCATCCCATATGGTCCCCTGAGCCTGCCAGGAGCGATTTTTGAGCATAGAGTCAGGAGTAACCCCTGAATGCTGCTGGGTGTGACCCAAAACCAAAACCAAACAAACCAAAAAAACCAGGAGTGCATGCAAGTCCAATGCCTGGCTCTGACCTCTATGCACCATTACACCCAAGTACAGTCAATCAATTCAATCCCTAGGAATTCTGGCAACACAGGGCCTAAGAATTGAACCATTATGCTTGCACTACCAAATATAAATAAATAAAATTAAAGGGGGAGGAGAGAGAGGACTAGAGAGCTAGATTAGGAAAAGAAATAGAGTACTAAGCAATATATGGTAGAGAGCACTATAAGAGTAGTCAAGGGACTGGAGGGATAGAACAGCAGTAGGGTGTTTGCCTTGCACACAGCTGATTCTATATGTATGGTTGTTGGAATCCTGCATCTCATATGGTCCCCTGTGTCTGCCAGGAGCGATTTCTGAGGACAGGGCCAGAAATAACTCCTGAGCACTGCCCGGTGTGACCCAAAATCAAAAAAAAACAAAACAAACAAAAATAAAGAGTAGTTTACCCGATGTCTGGTGCATTGAGGGTTCCTTCCTAAAGGGAAACTAACAGTGTGGTTATTCTGATATATTAGTACCGTAGCTTTAATTTAAAAAAAAGAAAAAGAAAAAAGGAAAAAAAGATTATATTGCAAAAATTGCAAAAACAGGCCTCTTCTCTCCTCTCTGCTAAGCCAATCTACGAACCGGGACCCCCACCAGTAAGATGGGCTCACTAGACCCACGTGAGACCAATCGAGCTGTGTGATTGGGGACCCCAGAAACATAAAGACCACCACCGCGACCATGTTCCTGCCTCTTCTCTCCTCTCTACTAAGCCGATCTACGGACCGTAACCTCTCCAGGCCCCATACCAAAAAAGCGTGGCCACTCCGCTTCGCTCCGCGGCCGCGCCTACTTTGAAACCCCTGAATTCCATACCAGCAAGGGGACTTAGGTGCATTCTGTTTATGAGTGATCGTCCTCCCACTGTAACTTTACCTTGTCCTCTCTCTTTGCACCTTTGTTCTCATAATTAAAAATAAAAAAAATAAAAATAGCGAAAGCAATCATTGGGAAAAAGAATATGGGAGAAATTACTTTCCCCAATTTTAAGCTTTACTACAAAGCAACAGTTATCAAAACAGCATGGTATTGGAACAAGGACAGGCCCTCAGACCAGTGGAATAGGCTTGAATACTCAGAAAATGTCCCACAGACATACAGTCACCTAACTTTTGATAAAGGAGCAAGAAATCCTAAATGGAGCAAAGAAAGCCTCTTCAACAAGTGGTGTTGGCACAACTGGCTAGCCACTTGCAAAAAAATTGAACTTAGACCCCCAGCTAACATCATGTACGAAAATAAAATCCAAATGGATCAAAGACCTTGATATCAGACCTGAAACCATAAAATACATAGAACGACATGTAGGCAAAACACTCCATGACATTGAGACTACAGGCATATTCAAAGAGGAAAATGCACACTCTCCAATGAAAGTGAAAGCAGATATTAACAGATGGGAATATATTAAGCTGAGAAGCTTCTGCACCTCAAAGGAAATAGCGCCCAGGATACAAGAGCCACCCACTGAGTGGGAGAAACTATTCACCCAATACCCATCAGATAAGGCACTAATCTCCAAAATACACAAGGCACTGACAGAATTTCACAAGAAAAAAACATCTAATCCCATCAAAAAATGGGGAGAAGAAATGAACAGACACTTTGATAAAGAAGAAACACAAATGGCCAAAAGACACATGAAAAAATGCTCCACATCACTAGTCATCAGGGAGATGCAAATCAAAACAACTATGAGGTACCACCTCACACCACAGAGAATGGCACACATCACAAAGAATGAGAACAAACAGTGTTGGCAGGTATGTGGAGAGAAAGGAACTCTTATCCACTGCTGGTGGGAATGCCATCTAGTTCAACCTTTATGGAAAGCGATATGGAGATTCCTCCAGAAATTAGAAATCAAGCTCCCATATGATCCAGCTATACCACTCCTAGGAATATATCCAAGGAGCACAAAAATACAATACAAAAACCCCTTCCTTACACCTATATTCATTGCAGCACTATTTACCATAGCAAGACTCTGGAAACAACCAAGATGCCCTTCAACAGACGAATGGCTAAAGAAACTGTGGTACATATACACAATGGAATATTATGCAGCTTTCAGGAGAGATGAAGTCATGAAATTTTCCTACACATGGATGTACATGGAATCACTCATGCTGAGTGAAATAAGTCAGAGAGAGAGAAAAACGCAGAATGGTATCACTCATCTATGGGTTTTAAGGAAAATGAAAGACATTCCTGCAATAATAATAATTTTCAGACACAAAAGAGAAAAGAGCTGGAAGTTCCAGCTCACCCCAGGAATCTCACCACAAAAAGTGGTGAGCTTAGTTAGAGAAATAAATACATTTTGAACTGTCCTAAAAATGAGAACCTATGAGGGAAATGGAGAGCCTGTCTAGAGTACAGGCGGGGGGTGGTTGGGGAGGAGGGAGATTTGGGACAATGGTGATCGGAACGTTGCACTGGTGATGGGTGGTGTTCTATACATGACTGAAACCCAAACACAATTATGTATGTAATCAAGGTGTTAAAATAAAAAATAAAAATTAATTAATTAAAAAAATAAAAAAAAATTGCAAAAACAGGGGCCCGGGAGATAGCATGGAGGTAAGGCATTTGCCTTTCATGCAAAAGGTCATCGGTTCAAATCCCGGTGCCCCATATGGTCCCCCGTACCTGCCAGGAGCAATTTCTGAGCATGGAGCCAGGAGTAACTCCTGAGCACTGCCGGGTGTGACCCAAAAACCAAAAAAAAAAAAAATTGCAAAAACATACTCAATGAGCTGGTTCTGTAACAAAAGTGTATGGTGAGAAGTTGCCTATTTCAGTGGTCTGTATGGTCATAAGCTTTAGATCATAGTAGCAGGCTTACTCTAAAGGAAATGAATAAATTGGAGTATTCTGTCAAGATATTGTCAAAATAAGCACAGTATATATGGAGTCTAATATGATAGAGCACTGAATTGTGAAATTAGGGTATCCAATCTATATTCCAAGAACCTCTGTGGACAAAAAAGTTGAAGATATATTTTATACATAATAAAATTAAGGCACTAAAAACATACTGATAGTGAGCATGCAGTGAGAGACTCTGGCTTCCAATCATAATCTGCACATGATTCTGTGGATAAAAACATTAGAACATTATTATAGGCCTTTGTGGTCAGAGGTTGATTGAACACCTATTCTATCTAAACAGCTTTTTCTATTATTTCAGTTTTCTTTGTAGTATAAAAGAGAGTTAAGTTTTTGTGTTTCTCCTCTTTCAGTTGATTTGTTTCCTTCTCCTTGCTATAACTTGGTAACTATGGTGTTCAGAGAATCTACCCCATATCAGTGCTATCATTCTGTATTTATCCTTCTTTATCTGGCTTACTTCATTTACATAATATATTCTAGTTCCATCAATGTTGCTGCAAATTCCATGATTGTATCATTTATTACTGCTATGTAGTATTTCATTATGTATATGTACCACATCATGATTCACTCATCTGTTCTGGTACATCTAGGTTTATTCCAAATCTTAGCTTTTGTATTGAGTGCTGCAATGAATCGTGGTGTGCATACATACTTTTGGATGAATGTCTTTCTATCCTGGGGATAGGTACCCAAGGGAGGGATTCCTGGGTCATATGGCAGCTGAATTTTGAGTTTACTGAGAACCCTCCATACTGTTTTCCATAGAGGTTGGACCAGGCAGCACTCCCACCAGTAGCGGATGAGAGTTTCTTTCTTACTGCATCTTCACCAACAGAGATCGGTGCCATTATATTTGATATGTGCCATCCTCACTGGTGTAAGATGGCACCTCATTGTCTTAATTTGGATTTCCCTAATGGTAAGTATGAACATGTTTTAATATGTCCCTGCATCCACTTTTCTAGAGAAAATTCAAAGTTCTCTAACATAAAAGGAACAAGCTAGCTGCGCACATTGACATTTTAAGGATATTATTGGGCTAAAGAGAGAATGAACTTTAGCTTTTTGCTAAAGTTTAATTAAAGTTCACTTTACTTTTAATCTTTATCAGGTATTCAAAGTCCACTCAAAAAATTTTGTAACTGACTGCCTATTTAAAAAGGCACAAATTGATTTTCTAGGAATCTTTATTTAAAAAACCTTTAGATTTCAAGTTCCCAGTTCTTTGAGTAAGAAGAGAAAGCTTCAATGGATCCAGTTCTGTTGCTGGTGTTCTGTCTCTCCTGCTGCCTTTTCCTTTCCCTCTGGAAACAGAATACCAGGAAAGGAAAGCTTCCACCTGGCCCTACTCCTCTCCCAATTATTGGAAATATTTTACAGTTAGATGTCAAGGATATTCGTGAATCCCTGAGCAATGTAAGTATGTTTTACACTCCTCCAGTGACTTGAAATGTAAGTTAATTAAACAAAAATTTAAAGGTAAAATATACTATTTGGGAGCCTGAGCAATAGCACAGTGGTAGATCCTTTGCCTTGCACATGGCCAACCAAGGACAGATGGTGGTTTGATCCCGAGCATTTGGTCCTCCGAGTATTTCAGGAGTGTATTCTGAGTGAAGAGACAGGAGTAATACTGAATACTGCGGTTTAAGACCCAAAAGCTAATATGTAATATTTGTGGTTCACACTTAAGATGTATTTACTATAAAAATTGTTATTTCAACTATTTTCTGTTATTTTAAAACTCTACATTCCATTGTCTTTGTAATAAATATTGAAATAAAGAAAAGTGTTTGTAGAAATCAACTAAGATTTTAAATACCTGTGCTATCCTAAAATTTAAGTGATATTTTAGACAGCAGTAGGTTAAAAATATTAAAATAGCATAATAATATCAGTTGAAAAAAAGCACAATGTCCCATCCAGTCATGACTTACCATTTGCCTTCTTTCCAAGCTCTCAAAAGTCTATGGTTCTGTGTTTACTGTGTTTTTTGGCATGAAGCCTGTTGTGGTTCTGTATGGATATGAAGCAGTGAAGGAAGCACTGATAGATCTGGGAGAAGAGTTTTCTGGAAGAGGTGATATTCCTGCATTTGAAAAACTTCATGAAGGACATGGTAGGTGTGGGTGTATACTTCAGTAGTATTGATAAATGGCCGTGGGAAAATATGAAAGACAGGAATTTGAATTCACCTGCAAAATTCAGTCAATCTGCCTCACTTTCAATTAACCTACAGCATTCCTCTTTTTCTGTTTCCTCTCATAGTTGGAATAGTGTTCAGCTCTGGAAAGGAATGGAAGGAACTCAGGCGCTTCTCTCTCATGGCCCTACGAAATTTGGGGATGGGGAAGAGGAGCATTGAGGACAGAGTCCAAGAGGAAGCCCTTTGCATTGTGGAGGAGTTGAGAAAAACCAATGGTAGGTTGATTCAGTGCTTTGTAACAGTGGCTTTAAGGGTGTTTTCTATGTTACATTGGTCTTTGGGAACTTTTCAAGCACAGCTAGATGCCTTTTTTAGGGTAGTAGCTGTATGTTCTCATGTGGCATAGGGGAATCTGATTGCTTGTGGGTCATACCTGGAGGTGCTAAGGGCTTTCTCTGAAGACTGATTTCAGGGATCACTCCTGGTGTGTCTGTCTGCAGTCTACTGCTAGCAAGATAAACACATTCCCTGCTGTACTATTAATCTGGTCTCAAGGAGGAGAATCTGAAGCAGAATCAATGGAGACTTGTGATCTGGTACCCTACGTCTACTATATATATATATATATATATATATATATATATATATATATATATATATATATATATATATATATATATATATATATATATATATATATATATATATATAGACCCATTGTTCTGCATACGGGATTGTGGATATGAAATATGAAATGGTATTCATATAATTCTTTACTGAACTAATTTTAGACCATAAATCACAGAGAATACGTTTGAGTTATTTAACAAAAAATTATTAGTTAATACCATTACTCCTATTTTAAAACAATTTAGTAGGGAATACTTTGTCAAGCACACAAGGTAGAATTTGTTTTCAAGATACAAGAGACGAATGTTTTCCTTAATTGTACAATATTTATATGGTCAGTTTCGCTGACGTGTCTGAGAGTTAATTCAGAGCCCAGGCATACAATTCAGTCCGATAACAATGCCATCTTTGATTTCAATCAAGTAAATTATGATGGCATAATTCTCATCTCTAGTGGTTTTTCTGTGAAGACAGCATTATTTTAAAAATACTAGCACTAATATTCTTTATTATCAATGTGTTCTGTGATTAAGTGTATTGAAAAATATGTACTGCTTCATAATTTTACAGTATATATACAAAGTTATAAAATGTTTTATTGAACTATTTTTTATCATTATCAGTAACTACCTTTGACTACTATAGTTAATATCAAATCAATCACACTTTTTTGTAATCAGTTTATTTCACTAGATACAATATTTTCAATTTTATACATGTTTCAATATTAAAAGATTTTTTTAATCAAAGTTTTCTGGTGCTAGGCCATTAACACAGCAAATAGGGTGTTTGCCTGGCCTGTGGCCAACCGGGGTTCAACCCTTGGCATCCTATATGGAACCCAAGCCTGCCATAAGTAATTTCGGAGCAAAGAGCTAGAAGTAACCCCTGAACACCACTGTGTGTGTGGTCCAAAAACAACTGCTCCTCAAAAGAAAAGAATGTCTGAAAAAAGCCAAAGAAAAGTAACACGCCCCCCAAAAAGTTTCCCTTGCTGATGGTACACTAAATTTATCTTCCTTCCTTTCTTTGTTTCTGCCTCATTTATTCCTTTCTACTTTTATCTTTCTTTCATTCTTCCTTCCTTTTATATTTTGCTCTATTTCTTTCTTTTCTTTCTTCCGTCCTTCAGGGTAGGATTACCCTGAGAAATTAACAAACCAAATAACATTGCAGGATAACTCAACAAATCCTTCCTTCCCTCCTTCCTTCCTTCCCTCCTTCCTTCCTTCCTTCCCTCCTTCCTTCCTTCCTTCCTTCCTTCCTTCCTTCCTTCCTTCCTTCCTTCTTTCTTTCCTTCCATCATGCCTTCTTTTTTCTTTTATTCCTTCCTTCCTTTCTTCCTTCTTCCTTTCTCTTTCTTTTTGTTCTTTCTTCCTTTCTTTCTTTCATCTTTCCCACAGTCAGCTGTATTCAGGGCTTACTCCTGGCTCTGTGCTCAGCTGTCACTCATTACAAGGTTTTGGGGACCATATTGGATGCCAAGGATTGAACCCAAGTAAGCCACATTTGTACAGGCAAACATCCTAAATGCTGTGCTATTCCTCCAGCCCCTACACCATTTCCCCTAATGATCATTATAAACAAATCATTTAAAATCTTTAGACTATATACCCTTGCCTCTGATATTTGTGCTTAATTTTCTATAGGGTTTTCACACAGAAAATATTGGATATTGATGGTTTTAGCCATTAAGCAATATAACTGGCCTATTAAATATTTTTAAATGTACCATAAGAGACACTTTTGTAAATAAATAAAGTATCTTAATTGTTTATGTTAATAAGTCTATTTTTCATATGGTTTAAAATAAAATTTTGATATATATTTAGAACATTATTTTGCTACCTAGGTTGAAGTAGTATGCACAGACTTAATGTAAAAGTGATCCTTCAATATTTTTAGTGTTGCCATTTTCTTGTTAGGGAAGGTTTTAGGGAAGAATGTACTTTAAAGGTTGAGTTTCTTCCTTACTCATGATTTAAAGACAAGTTTTTCTATGCATTTTATATTTGTAAAATATTTATTTTACAAAATTCTCCGTTTATTTAGCCTCACCCTGTGATCCCACTTTTGTCCTGGGTTGTGCTCCATGCAATGTGATCTGCTCCATTATTTTCCAGAACCACTTTGATTATACAGATCAAATTTTTCTAGACATGATAAGAAGAGTGAATGAAAATAGTGAAGTTTTGAGCTCTTCATGGGTTCAGGTAAGGCCAATATGCACTTTTCTGAATAATTATTTATGTTCTCTTCTCCAAGATTTCAAACCTCTCAATGCACTAATCCAAGAAGTAAATGTGTGAGTGACACTGCTGTAAAGACCTTAGTCTCATGGCCTGCTTCTCTGGGAAATAAGGCTTTTCCCTTTAAATATTGGCAGTTAAATGCTCAGGATACATTCCAAACAAAGAACTGAAAATGAAACCAATTGAGTCATGTTTTCTTTATGTTTTCTCATAGTAACTTCCCCCAAACATGCCTATTTCACTCTTACAGACTCATATTAAAAGATTTTCATTACCCTCAAATATTATCTTCCAATCAACAATGAATGGCATCTTTATCATACTAGATGCAAAAATCTGCACTTAGGAAAAATGACAAATATACTTTCAGGCAATACTATGGTCATGATACTTATACTTGTCTTCCTAATTAACAAGATAATTGAGGAAGGGTGAACAAGGAATACTGTACTGTACTTTATTATATTGATATATTTATATTTGAAATACTGATATAGTTTGATGCCTCAAATATATTAGACTGATTTCAGAGAAATCTAACTACTCTGTTGCATAGTTACTTTATCTGTAGAATATTTAGATGGTATCTTCTTTTTTTTGGGGGGGGGGTCACACCCGGCAGTGCTCAGGGGTTACTCCTGGCTCCATGCTCAGAAATTGCTCCTGGCAGGCACGGGGGACCAGATGGGGCACTGGGATTCGAACCGATGACCTTTTGCATGAAAGGCAAACGCCTTACCTCCATGCTATCTCCCGGGCCCCTAGATGGTATCTTCTGTTGAAATATGCTTCATGATATTTTAAGGATAGCTGTACTTCTAAAATACTAATTCTGTGAAGCTATGAGATATAGCAGGATATTTTTTCCTGCTCAAGCTTTCTAAATCTCTGGTGTCACTTAATATATATTAGTTTATAGTTTTGGAGAGATAGAACAAAGGGGTACTATCTAATTGCTTTGCACAAACTGACCTGTAATCCTCCAGCTCTACTAAGAGTGATTTTATCCCAAAGCCAGAAGTCAGGAGTAAACTCTGAGCACTGTATTGCTTAAAAAGATAAAATAGAATATATAAATGTATCTCCTGAGCACAGTGTCATTGGTAGCTCCCAGAATATCTCTTAGGTATGCCCCAAACCACACAATGTGAATTCTAGTAATTCCAATATTTTATAGTATAAGGAAAAATTAATATATACTTGATAGAATTGATAGATTATTTTATTCTGTAAACATTATGAATATAGGGTTGATTAATATACTGATCATCTAGTTAAGCACTTCTCCATCAAATCATCCATCAGCATACAAATAGTAGCTATTTCAAAAATAAATATTTTCTTTTAAAATATTTAAAAATTTTCTTTTAATTTAACATATAATGCAGTTTTTAACCAGGTTTGGTGTTTATATGTATTGAATGTTTATTGTTTAATAAACTATTGTTTTCTCTCCTAGCTCTGCAATTTTTTCCCAATTCTCTTTGATTATTGTCCAGGAATTTATAAAAAACTAGTTGAAAATTTTGCTAATTTTAAAAGTTACTGTATGGAGAAAATTAAAGAACATCAAGTGTCCTTGGACATTGATAATCCTCGGGACTTTATTGATTGTTTTCTAATCAAAATGGAGCAGGTAAGAAGTTAAGGGAAGTTCATTTACTTGATTTTTGATGCACTTTGTGGTTTATAGAATAGGTCTGTATTTGGTGGGGATCATTCAAAAATTATACAAATAAAGTGATGAAGTGCTTTCACTGTGCTGTATGTGCATGAATCTATTCTAAGCATTAAGGAGAATATGAATTGAACTGATTAAAAATAAGTATAACACACTGCCCTATTTTTCACTAACTAATAATTCACATTAGAAGTGAGAAAATTATACTTCAGTGAAATAAAAACAATCACATAAATATTACAAAATATATATTATAAAATGAAAATGGATATATTCATACAAAGTATAAAGAAAGGAAAATAAAGGTCTCAGGCTTATGGTTTTATATGTCTGGAGGCTGAAGACAAATCTAAAATATTTTCAATAAATATAAGGAAAGAAATTTCAAACATGTCAATATGATATAAATATACATAGATCTACGGTTTGAAAATATAAAAGAAAAAACTAAACAAATATAATGTAGAAGTTTAATCGATAAGGAAGAAGGTTGTATAAGAAAGCATGAATACTGTAGCATATATTGAAAGATTATTTTCTCACATAAATACTCATAATATCTTGTGAAACTAAGGTGACTAAAATGTAATATGTACATTTTTAAAAATATGTTATTAGTCTTAATTACTAGCTTATAGAAACTTGAAATTGAAATTATGAATATGTTATTTTTCAAGGTTGTTGTCTTGGTTATTCTGGGTCTACTAAATTTTCACTTGCATTTTAGAAGAAAGTTGACTATATTTTTTAGTGAAGCAAGATAGTTTTCATTGAATACTATTGAATACTATTTCATTGAATACATACTTAGGATAATATGAAAGGAGAAAAAATGGGGGAAGTGTGTTAGAGAGAGAACAAGGGCTTCTCTAGAGTAGAGATAAGCATGATACCAAAGAGCCAGGAAGCAAGCCCCTATGAAGAAACAACAGTCAATTATATGATTGCTCAGAAGCTCCAGAAATGAAAAACACATGTACCCACATCTTGTACACCTGAAGAGTACCAGTTAAAAGAGACATAATTAAACCACCCAAAGTCACAGTGTAGGCACAATGATGAAAACCACAGATAGAGCAGAATACTGAAAGCAGCCAGATTAAAAAGAGAAATTACATCTAAATAAGTATCCTTAAGATTCATCGCAGGTTTCCCAAAAGCAGCCCTCTTGGCCAACCCACTGGTGGAATATAGTGGGGAAAAAATCAATGAAATGAACACCTCACCAGGAATATTTTGGGGGAGGTCACACCCGGCAGTGCTCAGGGGTTACTCCTGGCTCCATGCTCAGAAATTGCTCATGGCAGGCACGGGGGACCAGATGGGGCACCGGGATTCGAACCGATGACCTTTTGAATGAAAGGCAAATGCCTTACCTCCATGCTATCTCCCGGGCCCCTCACCAGGAATATTTTAATCAAACTAACATTCAGGGATAAAGGAAGGATAACTCAGCTTCATGAATAAATAACAGCTCAGGAACTTTACAGACTTAAAGCCAACTTTAAAGCAATTTTGTTCATTTTTAAAAGAAGAACTTTTAAAGAAAGCCTTAAAGAACTTTTTAAGAGGGGCTCATTATTAAGCAAGGGAAACCCTATAAATACACCAAACCGGCACAAAGTTCAATGATCTTTCTCAATTTCAGTGGATTAAAGGCACTAAATAAGAGACACAGAGTGGTGAAATAGATAAGAAAATTAAATTTAATATTCTGCTGCTTGCAAGAAAACTTTGTATTGTCAGAGCAAACAGACTGAAAGTAAAAGGTTGGAAGACAAACCTTTAAGCAAACTACTCCCTCAAAAAGGACTGAGGTTAACATACTAATATCAAGAGACATAGATCTCATTCTCAGAAAGACTATAAGAGAGATAGAGTTATTTATTAAAACCAAGGTTTTTATATCAGGAAGAAATCACATTCCGAAAGATTGGTGCACTAAATGAGGGGTCAGCAAATAAACTTAAATATATACATCAGTGGGGTCGGAAGATACACAGCAGTAGGGCGTTTACCTTACACACAGCTGATTCAAACAGAAATAATTCAAATTTGGTATCCCATATGGTCCCCCGTGCCTTCCAGGAGCTATTTCTGAGTGCAGAGCCAGGAGTAAACCCTGGGCACCACCGGGTGTGACCCCAAAACCAAAAAACATTTTTTTCAGGCAAATATTAGTAAAGTGAAAACAAAAATAATTCCAAAAGATCAATGAAATGAGTTGCGCTGGAGGTAAGATGCCTGCCTTACCTGTGCTAGCCTAGGATGGACTGCGGTTCGATCCCCCGGTTTCCCATATGGTCCCCCAAGCCAGGAGCGACTTCTGAGCACATAGCCAGGAGTAACCCCTGAGCATCACTGGGTGTGGCCCAAAAACCAAATATATATATATATATATATATATATATATATATATATATATATATATACATACACACACACGAGTAATAAACCATTATCAAGACTCAGAGAGGGAGAGAATACTAATAAATAAAATCAGAAATGAAAGGGGAGTTAAAACAACAGATAACAGTGCTTGCTTCGGCAGCACTTATACTAAAATTGGAATGATACAGAGAAGATTAGCATGGCCCCGGTGCAAGGATGGCACGCAAATTCAGGAAGTGTTCTATATTAAAAAAAAAAAATAGAAATTCAATGGATAATCAGAGATTACTTTGAGAAACTGTGTCAAAAAGCAGGAGAGTCAAAAATATTCTGATCTTCCACCTTAGTTTGAATTAAAAAGAGGACTTGAAGAAATAATTCAATAAGTTTTATGATTATGTCTCACTAATTAAAAGATGCTGCATGTGAAACAGTCTAATAAACAGCCTATTTACATAAATAAGGGATAAGACACTGGAATATTAGCTTTTAGTCATGTGACCTACACTGTTTTATTATACCGTTGGTAGTATTTTCTAAAATATACCTTGAATCTTATATGTAGACTTAATTATATAAACAATATGAGTTATATTGGATCAATTAATTCTGGAAAATTATTTTCTCAAATAATTTTTGAAATTTTTCAAAAAAAAAAGAATCAAGATCAGGTGTTTTCTTTAGAAAACTTGGTGATCACTGCATTTGATCTAATTGGAGCTGGGACAGAGACAACAAGTGTCACCCTGAGATTTGCTTTGCTCCTGCTGCTCAAGCACCCAGATGTCACAGGTATGTCTGCACGGTGGACAGGAAAAATTTAGAAAATCTTGATGCACACACCAAAGGCACACAAGAGAATCTTTATTTTCTTAGAGAAACTTTATTATCTAATTGTCTGCCTCCTGCTTAATTTACACACATGGAATGAAGAGGAAATTATGAAAATCTTTATATAATTAAGAAGCATGACTAGAATAAATGAAATTACAGTGGAAAGTAAAAAAAGGAAAACAGTAATTGGATTTCATGCATTTTCAGAAATAATATCCTATACTAATAATGCACTGTCAGAAGCCAGGGAGTGAAAAATAGAAATATCCACCCCAATGCAAAGGTAGAAATTTTAGAAATCAACTGAGTGTATCTTAAATAATTTCTATGCATATAAAAGTATTGTAAATGTTTATATTCATTTAAAATATAATAATATGTAGGTTTGGGGGGCTGGGCGGTGGCGCTGGAGGCAAGGTGCCTGCGCTAACCTAGAACGGACCGCGGTTCGATCCCCCGGTTCCCCATATGGTCCCCCGTGCCTGCCAGGAGCGACTTCTGAGCAAATAACCAGGAGTAACCCCTGAGCATCACCAGGTGTGGCCTAAAAAAACACAAATAATAATAATAATAATAATAATAATAATAATATGTAGGTTTATATATGTTTTCATATTTTTATTTATTTTTAAGTTACTTTAAATACCAAAGATACAAAGTTGATCATAATATAGTTGGGTTTATTGTTCACAGTTACAAAGCTGTTCAAAATGGAGCTTCATTCATGCATGTTATCTGCCACCCATGACCCCAGTTTTTCTTCTGCCTTTTCCTCTGCATGCTTCTGAGCAGACATTTTTATTCTCTCTCTTTCTTACACTCTTGTCTCTCCTTTTTATTTTCCTCTTAGGCACTATGATTTGCAACATTGTTCCTGAAGAGATACTTTATTTAAACACTAGGGTTACAAAATTGTACACCACCCTTCACAGTGCACATTTCTGACATTAATGTGCTAATTTCCACCCCAAACTCCCTTCTGCCTGCATCAGAGGCTGACATTTTATTTCCCTTTCTTATTTTTTTCCTTTTAGACACTATGGATAGCACTAATTATTAATGATGGGGGTACCTTGAATATCATTTTATCACTTCCAACATCAAGTCCTTGTCCAGAGTGACACTTCTAACTATCATTATGATATTTTATGGATCACTTTATTTAAGCACCATGGTCAGTTAGATGATACATCACCGTTCACCAGTGCACTTTTTTTACTACTATGTCCCCAGTTTCTCTCCCATCTCTTCCTCCCCCATCTCTGGGGCAGACCTTTTGCTTCTCTCTCTCTCTCTCTTTGTATATTATTACTATACTGTCTTTTATTTTTCATATATCCCATGAATGAGTGAGATTATTCTGTATACCTTCTGATTCATTTCACTCAGCATAATACTCTCCATATATATCCATGCATAAGTACATTTCATGACTTCATTTTTCCTAATGGCTGCATAGTATTGTATTGTAGTTGTACCACAGTATCTTTAATCACTCATATGTTTTTGGGTACTTGAGTCGTTTCTGGCCTCTGTCTATTGTAAATAATATTGCAATGAACAATGGAGTGCAGAAGAGATTTCTACATGATGTTTTAGGGTTCAAAGGGAGAAATGGTATCGCTGGGTCATATGGAAATTCAATTTCATCTTTTTAAGGAATAATCATATTGTTTTCAAAAATGGCTGGACAAGTTTATATTCAACCAGGAGTGAAAGTCTCTCTCATTCATGCCAGGACTGGTGTTCTTGTTCTTTGTGTGCCACTCTCTGTGGTGTTGTTTTGATTTATCTCTCTAATTATTAGTTATGTGGAACATTTTTCTGTGTGCCTTTTGGCTATCTGTATTTCTTCTTTGAGGAAACGTCTGTTCATTTTTTCTCTCCATTTTTTGATGAGGCTAGATGTTTATTTCTTGCTAAGTTCTCTCAGTGCCTTTTATATCTTAGATTTGAACCTGTTATCTGATGGGTATTGGGTAAATGGTTTCTCTCATTTCATGGGTAGTCTCTGTATCCTAGTTACCATTTCCTTGAGATGAAGAAGCTTCTCAGTTTAATCAAGTCCCATTTATTTGTTTTTTTTTTTGCTTCCACCTGCTTGGCCATGTTTTGATTCCTTTAAGATACCTTTAACTTCTTTGTCATGGATTGTTTTCCTCTAAGTACCTTACAGTTTCAGGTCTGACACAAAGGTTTTTAATTCCTTTTGATTTGCCTTTTTTTTTTTAACAAGATGTTAAAGAGAATTCCGTGTTTAGTTTTTGCATGTAGTTGACCAGTTTTCCCAACACTTTTTGTTGAAGTTTTTCTTACTCCATTATGTATATTTTGCTCTTCAATAAATATTTATTGATCATATGTATACCTGGGATCAGTCTCAGAATATTCAAGTCGGATATTCCAGTGATCTAAGGGTCTGTCTTTATTCCAGTGTCATGCTCCTTTACCTACTAAGGTTTTATAGTAAGTTTTAAAGTTGGGAAAATTTATAACTCTTATATTCATTTTCCCATTGATTGCTTTATTGATTTGTGCACATCAATACTTCCATATGAATTTCAGGATGTTTGCCCCACTTCTTTGAAAAATGAAATAACTATTCTTATAGGATTGCATTAAATCTGTACAACAGGGGCCCGGGAGATAGCATGGAGGTAAGGCATTTGCCTTTCATGCAAAAGGTCATCGGTTTGAATCCCGGTGCCCCATCTGGTCCCCCGTGCCTGCCAGGAGCAATTTCTGAGCATGGAGCCAGGAGTAACCCCTGAGCACTGCCGGGTGTGACCCAAAAACCAAAAAAAAAATCTGTACAACAATTTAAAAAGTAGTGCTATTTTAATGATGTTCATTCTCCTAATCTATGAACATGGTATATTCTTTCAACTCCTTGTATGCTCTTTTATTCTTGAAACAATATTTTGTTTGTTTTTTAATAGATACTTCTCTTTAATTAAATTGACTCCAAGGTACTTAATTTTCTAAGACACAATTGTAAATGATATTATCTTTAAATATATTTTTCTCTTTCATTATTTGTGTATAGAAAAGTCTTGGATTTTTGTGTATTACAATTGTATCTGACACTTTACTATCCAAGTCTCTTGCTTCTAGAAGCCATTTTGTAGTCTCTTAAGACTTTTCTAGATACAGCACCATATCTTCTGCAAACAGTTGGAGCTTGAATTTTGCTTTTCCTAAGTGGATGCCCATGTTATTTTTTTTCTAGTTCAATTGCGAGTATTTTCTGTACTTTATTGACTAGAATTGGTGAGGAATGGCATCCTTCTCTTTGTCACATTTTAGAAGACTGTCTTTTTTTAATCTTTATTTAAACACCTTGATTACAAACATGATTGTTGTTGGGTTTTAGTCATTAAAGAACACCCCCTTCACCAGTGCAACATTTCCATCACCAATGTCCCAAATCTCCCTCCCTAGCAACCCCCGCCTGTGCTCCTGACAGGCTTTCTACTTCCCCTATTCATTCACATTATTATGATAGTTTTCAATGTAGTTATTTTCTAACTGCGCTCACCACTCTTTGTGGTGAGCTTCATGTAGTGGGCTGGAACTTCTAGCCCTCCTCTCTTTTGTCTCTGAAAATTATTGCAAGAATGTCTTTTTTTTCTTTCTTTTTATTTTTTTTTCTTTATTTAAACGTTTTGATCACATATATGTTTGTGATTAAGTTTCGGTCATGTAAAGAACACCCCCTTCACCAGTGCAACATTCCCACCACCAATGTCCTAAGTCTCCCTCCCTCCCACCCCACTCCCACCTGTACTCCAGACAGGTTTTCCAGTTCCCTTATTCAAGAATGTCTTTTATTTGTCTTAAAACCCGTAGATGAGTGGGACTATTCTCCATCTATCTCTCTCCCTCTGACTTATTTCACTCAGCATATTAGATTCCATGTACATCCATGTATAGAAAAATTTCATGACTTCATCTCTCCTGACTGCTGCTTAATATTCCATATGTACCACAGTTTCTTTAGCCATTCATCTGTTGAAAGGTCAGGGCCTTTTAGTTATTTCCCCATTGATATAATGCTTGCAATCATTTTGTGGTAAATTGCTTTGACAATTTTGATGAAAGTTCCTTCAATTCCCAGCTTGTTAAGATGTTTTTAAAACATGTTTTAAATGGGGCCAGAGCAGTGGCACAGCTGTAGGGCATTTGCCTTACATGCCACTGACCTAGGGAAGACCACAGTTTGATCGCAAGGTGTCCTATATGGTCCCCCAAGCCAGGAGCAATTTCTGAGTGTATAGCCAAGAGTAACCCCTGAGCAAATAAAAAAATAAAAAATAAAACATGTCTTGGTGCTATGCCTTATCAAATGCTTTCTCTGAATCTATTGATATGATTATATGATATTTTTCTTTTATTCATTTGCCTATTATATTGGATGATTTGTGTATGTGAAACCATGATGGCATCTCTGGAATGAATCCTTTTTGAATGAATCGAGATGTCTTGATGATCTTTTGATTATCTCTTGTATTCTATTTGATAATATTTTGCTGAAGATATTTGCATATGTCTTCAATAAAATGTTGGATGATAAATATCTCTCTCTTTTTTTGGCATCTGTGTCTGATTTTGGTATCAGAGTGAATGTTTGCTTCATAGAAACTGTTTGGGAGTGTTTCTGTTACTTCCATTTCCTGGAAGAACCTGAGAGAATGGGCAGTAGGTACTTTTGAGAGGTTTGAAAGAATTTACTAGTGATTGCTATGGGTTTAAGCTTTTGTTTGGGGGAAGTCTTTTCATTATCATTTCAATTTCTTCAATAGTGAAAAGTTTGTTCAGGTATTTCAGGTAATTTTGGATCAACCTTGGAAGGTTTAGGAGTCTAAGAAGTCATCCATTTCTTCTAGGACCTCTAGTTTGGGTCAAAAAGAGTCTCAAATAATATCTGTTACCCTTTGAATTTCTGTAAAATCTATAGTAAAATCTCCCTTTTAATTTCTGATTTATTTTTTAAAGTTTCCTCTTTTTTTGTGAATCTTGATAATTGTTTATTGATCTTCAGTTCTATTAGTAGTTGTTTTAATTATTTTTGTTGCCCCTCATTGGGTGCATTTATGTTTAGGAGTGTGATTTCTTTGGATGTACACATCCGTAAATTATTAAGAAATGACCGTCTGTGCTCGTTTCGGCAGCAGACTAAAATTGGTCACTGAGTCAGCTGCTTGTGACTTTAAATAAAAATAACCTATCTTTTATTTTAAAAATCATAGGTCAGGGGGCCAGGCAGTGGCACTGGAGGTAAGGTGCCTGCACTAACCTAGGACAGACCACAGTTCGATCCCCCGGTTCCCCATATGGTCCCCCGTGCCTGCCAGGAGCGACTTCTGAGCGAAGAGCCAGGAGTAACCCCTGAGCGTCACCGGGTGTGGCCCAAAAGTTAACATAATAATAGTTGTTTTAAAAGTATACCTGGTTTATATCATCATAATAATTAATATTATATATTACTAATAATTATATATTATTAATATTAATATGATATTAATATTATATAATATTATTAATAATAAATTAATATTCTAATAGCCATTGTGGTCTAAGCATATTGGAGAAGTAGAATAAGGATAATTATATGTGTAAATGTATAAATATATTTCTTTATGAACTTGGTCTTTTGTATAAGTTGCTAAGATGCTAAATTTTAACTTCCCATACTATGAAATCAAATATTGTCTAAAAATACGTAAGAAATATAAAAGGATAGGACTTGAGCGATGTCACGGTGGTAGGGCATTTGCCCTGTATGCAGCTGATCTAGTATGAACTTTGGTTTGATTCCCCAGCATTCCATGTGGTCCCTCAAGCAAGGAGAGATTTCTGAGCACATAGCCAGGACTAACCCCTGAGCGTCACGTGGTGTGGCCCTAAAAGCAAAAAAAAAAGAAGAAAGAAGAAAGAAAGAAAGAAAGAAAGAAAGAAAGAAAGAAAGAAAGAAAGAAAGAAAGAAAGAAA
>PVKC010017487.1:0-20191 GCA_004027635.1 Crocidura indochinensis | reverse complement strand
ATTTCCATCTCTGAGTCTTGGCTCGATGAATGATATGTTATTCATGACATTCCTGGATGGATGACAGTAAAGGTATTTTCCCCTTTGGTTTAGAGAAGGATTAGGGTAATTGGAAATATAAGCAAATATGAAACAAAAGAAGTGACAATAGCTGGGTCAATTGAGTCTGCCTGCCTCAATATATTTAATCTTGACTTGTTTCCTCACACCAATATATGGTCCCCGGACCATATTTAAGAGTAATCTCCAAGCACAAAGACAAGAAAAAGTCTTGAGCATAGTTTAGTATGGCCAAATCTTTCCCTTTCAATCACCCTCCACATACAAAGCAGGTATTTTGAAGTTTTATTCCTATGAGGCAGCCTAGCAATCACAACTATGTATAGTTAAAGTTTGTCTCCGTATAGATTATCATCTTTGCAGAGAAATTGACTTTCAGTTTCTTGAGAAAAATAATCCAGGGTGATAAAAAGGTGGGAAATTTATTTTTTGTTTTGTTTATGGGCCACACCCAGTGATGCTCAGGGGACATTGTGGGAAGGTTGCACTGGTGAAGAAGGGTATTCATTTTATGACTGAAACCAAACTACAATCAAGTATGTAATCATGGTACTTTAAAAAAGTATAAAAGGAAAAAATTTTAAAAAGAAATCTTTCCTGGCTCATGGGGAGACCATATGGGACATCAGGAATCAAGCCAATGTCCATCCAGGGTCAGCCACAATGCCCTACGATTGTGCTATTACTCTGATGCCTGATGGGAGACTTTTATAAAGATTTATATTTTAGGAATGAAATAATAGATTACAAGATAGGCCCCTTACTTTGCATACATCCATGTTTAATCCCTGGAACCCCACATGGTCTCCAGAGAACTATGAAATGTGGCCTAAAAATAAAAAAAAGATAAAACAAAGGACTGGAAAGATGATATAGCCGGTTGTTGGCATAGCCAACAGGACTTGATCTCCAGCATTTTCTATGAACTCCCTAACACTATCAGGACTTAGTCCTGAATGTAGAACTATGAGTAATGCCCAAGAACTGATGGCATGGTCCCTTTATGCCCCGAAACCCCCAATATTGAGATAACAATAGGGTAAAAATATAATTTACAATAGCAAGTTTTCTAAAACAAATGCTCTAAGAAAATACCCCCCAAAATCTCTGTGTTTTGGCCAATAGAGGTGTTCGGGGTTTACTACTTACTCTGTGCTCAGGGATCACTTGTGCTGGGATTCATTGAACATATATATGATGAGAATCAAGCAATGTTGACCACAATCAAGTTAGGTATTTTACCAGCTGTACTCGTTGAACCTTGTTTCTGCCATTTGATTTCTAAAGGGTCAAGGTGAGAAGGAATTTAGGGGTATAAAGTTAGGAGGAAACAATCTAAAGTTTATCAAGTTAAGATAAAATTGAAAGTTTCTTGGTTGGTGCTCAATCTTCTTGAAAGCACTTTGCATGTTTGTAGGAAATCTTCCTTGCAATAAGTCATATATCTTGATTCATATTGGAATTAAAAATAATGCTGCAGTACATATCAAATCACAGTAACGTAGTTTTCAATAATAAATGTGTGTATGTGTGATGGTGCATAGGATTATTTTCGAATCCATCCTATTACTGTCCTTTTGAAAGAGCTCATTTGTCCTCTATCATGTGCAGTGTGAGAGAGAGAATTCTAATAATGCTTGGAGAATTCATTCTAATCGTCTGACCCCGAGATGTGCTGACAACTCATAGTAATTGCCTATTTTGCTGACATTTCTTTGGAAGGAGGTGCCATTTTCTTACAGGCAAGTCTTGTCAAAAGAAGTGGTTAAAGCAAGGAAATCTGTATGGAAATACCAAGAGAGCATTTTGATTATAAGAGAGACCCTCTGTTATATTCTCAAATGTCAGCCTTAAAAATCAGACCTGTGCAGAGGAAAGGTGTGACAAAAAAGAGACAATGAGTTGAAGCTGCATGAGAATTCTTTAGAAACTAGAAACTACTTAATGATTTCTCTGATGATCTACTTATCATTAAGACTTCATTAACTAATGAATTATAAAATATATAGCATTAATTATTTTTATTTTTATTGATTCTGAATTCAGTTATTTGTTATATGTAATTTACAAGTTTTATTGAATACTACAGAAATAACTCTCCATTGCTTTTCTCCTCAAATATATGCCTGAGTGATGCTAAAAGTAAGTGATTTGTTCTCCAATATTATAATGTCAGGATGGAAGTCTTAAAGTTTCCTTAAAATCTCTGTATCATGAACACTAACGACAAGTACACTAAATTTTAAGTTAATGAGTCATAATTTCCTTAATATATTTCCAAGGGGTCAACACATTAATACAGTGGGTTAGATGCTTGACTTACACAATATTCAGCACTGTTCAGTTGGTAAGATGATTGACTTACACAATATTAAACGCACCATTCTGAGCCAGACCAGAAGTGACCCTTGAGCAAATAGTCAGGAGTAAGCCCTTAACATCACTTCATGTGTTCAAAAACTATATTATTTTTGAGGAACTGAGCTATTTTGCTCCATTTATGTTCCTTAAAGAATTTGCTTACCGTAAATACAAAAACATCAAAGAGGCATTACAAAATTCATCATTCTAGAGGGTTTGGCAAATAGATCTGTCATTTGAATGGGTAAACCACATTTTTTTGCTACTGGATTTAATGCAGGGATAATTTGAAGCATTGTCATCTCCAAAATACACAGAGTTGCTTTCCTTGGAAATATGACCAAGAATACTGTTCAACATTTTACACTTACAGTATACAGAACCAAACTTTTCAGAGTCAACATTCTCTTTGAGCTTTTTTCCTAGAGTGAATTTAATATAGAATACTTTTGCCTATAGCATGACAATAAAATCACCGTCTCAGAAGAAATAGACTCTAACATTTCTTTTTACCTGGTTTCAAACCTTCTCTGCTTCCCTTGCATTGTGACCGATTTACATCATTGTCATATAAATCAAAGGAAATAAATTGTGTATGTTGAATTTTGTACTCACATAAGATTTGTTGAAGTCCTCACCTTTATACCTGTAAATACTGACCATATTTGGGAATAGCTTTTGAAGGATGGAACATGGTTCAAATGAAACGATCATAAATATTGGATTTGATTTCTTTAAGAGGAAACAGATTCAGGGAAGACTATGTGGGAAAACAAAAAAAACTGATAAAGAGAGTAATAGTCAAGCATATGGAGATGAAGCAGAGATCGGAGAAACACTGATACAAATGAAGAGGTGCCAGAGGATAATAAAAACTGGGAGATGCAAAAAAATACCCTGTAGTTTCAAAAGAAGTTAGACTCTATCAACTGTTTGATTTTGAATTTTCATCTTCCAGATGTGAACCAAAAAAATTTTTTATCATTTTAAGCCACCCAGTTGGTGGTATTTTGTTACACAGCTGCCCAGGAAATAAATACAAATGGTTAGTTCCCTTTTAAAAATGGAAACCATGAAATGTCACAATATTTCCAGCAATGAATAAAATTATAGATTTTCTGGACCTGAAATGTCTTTCTTGCCTTTGGCAGTGGCTCTGCCTAATGTAAGGAAAGAGCTAGAAATCCCCATTCAAATTCTAGCTCAACTCATCTTTCTTAGATTAGTGATTTAACCTCTATATACAATATTTTTTTTTGGAAAAAATAGTTATAGTAATGTCTACTATGCAATGTTTTCCCAGCTTTTAGAATTAAAGCAGATTTGATATGTAAACTGCCTGCTGTATTAAACTGTCAATTAATCTACATCTTTTCCTATTCTTGCTCTATCCCTTCCTAGGCACACACTTTGCCACAACCATCCATCAACTAATCCCCCCTGAGGTTCCATTTGATAATAGCCTCACATTTCATATATCCAAGAGATATCTGTAATTTAGCAGATAACCCTTGAAGGCAAAAAAGCCCTAGAGGCTGAAGCAATGAATTCTAATAGAAAACTTCAGGGTTTTTGATAGGCAATGAAATAGTTCCTTTTGGAACTGGAGAACTTTGCAGAAGGCAGTCAGATCACAAGTAAAGTCTCCTGGCCCTACTTTTGCTACTCTTCCTATTTGGTAATCATTTCTTTAAATATATTTGTTTTCCTATATTTCTAAATCTCTTGTTTATTTTTATGGAAAATTTAATGAAACACTCCCTAATCTATCCTCTCATTTAATTAAACATATAGTTTATGCAAAAAATTATGAACTATGAAGCTGTGAATCCAGCAAAGTTTAATTTTAAGAAGAGTGTAAACTAATATAAAGAAAAGTTTCCTATAGTCAATATATTTTAGAAAGTACTTTACCCAGTACTGAAACTTTATTTTAATGATTGTTCCCTTAACAATCATTTGATTTAATTACTTTCTTTTATTCCTATTTCTTTCCTTGCTTTTCTTTCCCCAACTCTCTTCTTTATTTTTTTTTTGTATTCTCTGTTTTCTTAGTACTTTATTACCTTTCCTTATTTTTCTCATGACATGTTTATGAAGTTAAGAACTTATGCAATTGCAATAATGTCATTTTTGTGCAGTATATGTGTGTTAGTATGCCTGGCTGGGATAAACTGTAACTTTATTTTTTTTTCTCACGTACTAAACTCAAAGTGTTTATTCTTTTTATTCTTATATTTATTCATTTGACATTAAGTTTAATATTTTACTTTCATCATTGCACATTCATTCTACATTTACAGAGCATCTTATATGCAAAGCATCATGTAAAGTATTTTTTCTCATTATATCTACAGTAATCCAGTTAGCATTTGTTGATAAATTTATTATTTTAAAACAATAATTTCTGTTTAAGTGATTATGAACTCAGAGCCAAAATTATAAATATATGCTTTTTTATCCTGAAACCCTTGCCAGTCCTTTAAAGATAATAATACCAGATATTAATAGCTTGAATTTAGAAGTGTGCATTTTACATGTATCTATTTAATAGGGTTTTTGAAAGTATCTATATATAGATATGTTCTCAAATGTTCTATTATAAATAAGTATTTTTAAAATCAAAGTACTTTTTTATGAAGCATGCATTTCTGAGAAAAGAACGTTAAAATTCAAGCAAAATTTTCTAATAGAACAAGATAAAGGGTAGTATAGCAACATAAAATGACAGATTATCAAAACAATAGATGAAGAATAAAATGAAGAATCATATATAAAGGAAACTAAATGAAAATTACTTCTGTTTAAATTAATAAAATTTAATGATAAATAAAATTAAGAAGAGAAAAAGTTGGGGAAGGTATCAGGAAGAATAAGATAATGGTGAGTGATGTGACACTTTGGTGGAAGGACAAGTGTAGTAGCTCTGTAACTATAAAACAATGAGTTCAGTATAATTGTAAACTATGACGCACTCATAAAAAAGTAATTAATTAAAAACAAAAGGGATAAAAAAAGGGATAAGAGAAAAAAATACGAGGAGGCATGAGTTTGTATACTTAGGAGGTTGATGGGACCCACATAAGAAATAGTCAATGAGTGACAGATGTCATTGACGTGATTACAAAGTTTTATGGATGCTAATAAATAACTACTATGTCAATTTATGTGTCATCTTGGTTGGGCATGGAAAATCCAGATTGATAATGAGTTTTTGGCGCATATATCACAAAATTTCTAGAAGAGGTTAACATACATATTCAGGTACTCTGTAAACTCTACTGCTTTGCCCAAAATGGCTATCATTCAATTAATTTGGGGGCAGAGCAGGAAGTGTGGATTCTGTCAAGCACATCCTAAAAACAGCTACCAAAATGTAAAGACAATAAAAACACTACCTTTTTGACCAGATTTATCCACAAAATGGCTCAAGACTGCCTGACAATGACTATTGCTATAATGTTAATGATCAAATTAGCACCATTATAGTACTCGGGCATGGCATATATGACCACAATACAGGCAAAATTCAAGTTTTAAAATTCTTTCCTCACAAGTGAGAAGACCTGGAGACCACAACTCCACCTTTTAATATCCAAAACTATTAAGTCTAGCATTTGACTTTTTTTGTTCCTGCCCATACCCATTTTTCTATGAGCCAGCCCTTACCCACTTCTAAGAAGTATACCTTGTTTTCACTTCCTTTTATAAAGGTTTCTGAAAGAAGGTATCATCATTCTGAAATTATTTTTGTGTTATAGTAAAAGGCCTGTGAAATCTCCAAAATGTTAAGAGAGTCTTGAAAGGAAATTTTTCAGAACTCAGCTAAGGTCTGAATGTAACTTTGTGGATGTGGGAAGAGGGAATTTTTTCCTTTTATTAGTTTCAAGTGAGACTTCCCAACCTTGACATTCCTGATCTATTTTTCCACACTTCTTTCTAGTTTTGAACTTCCTGGGTCTTCAGCATGCAAGTGACAGATCGTGGATCTCCCATTTCTATAACTACATGAGTCAGTTTCTTATAGTGCATCTTGCTTTTATTATCCTCCTTTTCTTTTTGTTCTTCTTTCTTCTCACATCTCTTCCATCCCACATTTGTTACAGTAAAGCAGCTTGGAAAAATGAAGACATTAATAAAACTATTTCAAACCTCTAGAAAACAGGGAGGCTTCAAGCTCCAATATGCATAGATGGAGACTATGTAAAAGCAGTTCCAACTAGTTATTTTCATAAGCTCAATGAATAAACCATCGACCTTATTTAACTTGTCTCTTTATTAATCTCCATATATATTAATATTAACATATAATTAATATTAATTGTTGAAAATTATGCACAGCTAAATAATTAGATGCCAATAATATAATTGATGCATGAACAAAATGTCCTTATTCACATGTACAGCTTTTGCAGAACCCCAATCTGTTATGTATTTCCATCTCTTTATGCATTTTGCTCCCCTCATTTTATTCCTTACAATTTCTTATAAGAGCCAATAATTTTATCCTCTCTTTTAAGAGCTTTCAAACCCATGCCTTGGATACTAGCTTTGTAATAAATAACTATTATTTTTTATATTCTTGCCCTTGAATTTATTCTCTAACAACAACATAGTCAACACTTTTATTTCTTTGTTTGTTTGGGGGCCACAGCAAGTGATGCTCAGGAATACTCCTGGCTAGGCACTCGGAAATCACTCATGGTTTGGGGACCGCAAGGGACTTTAAGAAATCAAACCTTGTCCGTTCTAGATCAGCAGCGTGCAAGTCAAAAGCCCTACCACTGTACCACTGCTCTGGTACCCAATAGTCAGTACTTTTCAGTTTTTTCAGGTAATATTATATTCTTCACCTTCCTTTTTGTTTTTCTCCATGTATTCATTGTACTCTTTCATTTCTTGTATTTCCACTTTCTGTTCTTTTTATATCATATATCATCTATCACATTGATTCTATTTCATATTGATCTCCATAATAAAAGAATCACATGTACATTCTACATCTTTAATAATTTTCCTCCAAATTGATGCAGAGAGGAATGAATGCCTTGTTTCTATAACTCTAATTACTTAACTATTTTAAAAATAATTACTTTTAGATAATAGAGTTACAATAGAGATCCAATTTACTTTATTGATAAATCAACATTCTGTACACTTTAATTATGGTGTACATGACTCTTCACCATCCTTTCCTATGTCACCTCTGTTTCAACCCTTTTTCACTCTCACCCATACCCTATTATTTTATGGCTAACAGTTATGATTTTGGTAATCCCAGACACTTATTTTTACACATATACACAACTCAAGCACACATGTCTGAAGAACTTAAAGACTACTTTAGAGGAGAGATTTTAAGGAAAACAGAATATATAATATTTCAGGCTTCTAGAATGAGGATTGTGTTAAATTTGCTTTTCATTTATTAATTTAAGAAGTCTACCAAGCAGAACTTAGGAAAGCCAAAAGCTTCTCCTGTTTTTTCTTGGCCAACAAGTTTGGCTGTTCAATGAGAGGGCTTACAAATACAGGCCTATTGAGGTCCTACAATTAATTGGGCAACTTTAGAGATATTTAGAAGTGTACTGGACCATACCTGGCAATGCTCATTGAGCCATTTATATCAGTGATCTCACCTGGGTAGTCAGCATGCCCTCATCCCTTTACTGTTTCTTCAGTCCTTCAGCCCTTGTCATATTTTTGTTTATTTTTTTTTGTTTTGGGGCCACATCCGGTGGCATTCAGGGGTTACTCCCGACTCTGCACTCTGCTGAAATCACTCCTGTCAGGTTCAGGGGAGCATATGGCATGTCTGAAATAGAACACAAATCCTTCTTAGGTCGGTCACGTGCAAGGTAAACGCCATATCTCTGGGCTGTCTCTCCAACCCTTGATCTGGTCATTTTTTTTGTTTTGTTTTTTTGGTTTTTGGGTCACACCCAGCAGTGTTCAGGGGTTACTCCTGGCTCCGTGCTCAGAAATTGCTCCTGGCAGGCATGGGGCACCATATGGGGCACCGGGATTCGAACCAATGACCTTTTGCATAAAAGGCAAACGCCTTACCTCCATGCTATCTCCCGGGCCCTGATCTGGTCATTTTTAAGAAAAAAATATAAGGAAAAAATATAAAAATCTCAAATTCGGGCCTGGAGAGATAGCACAGCGGCGTTTGCCTTGCAAGCAGTCGATCCAGGACCAAAGGTGGTTGGTTCGAATTCCGGTGTCCCATATGATCCCCTGTGCCTGTCAGGAGCTATTTCCGAGCAGCAGGAGTAACCCCTAAACACCGCTGGGTGTGGCCCAAACCCCCACCCCCCAAATCTCAAATTCAAGTACTAACTTATAAGAGAAAAATAAAATCTACATTTGTCACAGAAATATATATATGTATTAGTAATTTTTATGGAACATGCTCCTTTAATAATCTTTACCCTATAACAAAATTTCTAGGAGTTTTCAGGAATAGAGAAGGCAAAAATTTAAATTTGCATAACAATTTACCCTTGTTTATTATGCAATTTCTGGTAATTCTTTCATTATCCTCTAGAAATATATTTTGTTTAAGCTGAAGATATTATTCAAGGTAGTTGCTTAAGACATTTCAAAGAGTGTTTTAGATTTCCTGGCTTTTCTGTCCTATATCATGCAGAAGGTATATAAATATAATAAAATTATAGAAATTTATAATATTAAATAAAATTTGATAAATAAATATATACTTATATATTATTAAATTTTTCTGTATTCTGATGTTACTAACCTAATGTAATAATGTATTTATATTTAAAATAATATATAAGAGCGTGACTTAGTAAAAAACCTAGGAGGGTAGAAGTAATATTTTCCTTTCCTTACAAACCTGAATCTTCAATTTAGACAAAACATAAATGAAAAATACATGAATTGATAAAAATATTTATCAAAAATGTAGAAATTAGAGTACAGAGTTTCAAAAAAGTTCAAAGGAGAGATAATATATGCAATAAGATATAACTTTTAAGGGGAAATAGTTCTGTATTCTTGAGGGTGATTTGGTGATATAGGTATGTGATTGAGACTCATTGATATAATCAGGTAAACAATCTACAAAATATTGCTTCTTATATTGATAATGAGTGATTGGGTAGTAAAGGCCCATTAAGATAATCAGAGTATTGGCTGTAGAAAAGAAACAATTATTTTTTATAATTTCTCATCTGTGACAGATCATAGAATTATTATAAAAAATATGTTACCAGGAGAACTGTTCATTATCTGGTAAGTTACATATCATAAATAAACCCACTACTCTTCTATCTCCAAAATTCACCACTAAGAACAAATATTTGGTTTATATAGACACGGTATCTAAAATATATTAACATACGAATTTCCAGTGTTTCAGTTTATCTTTACTACTGTGATATATAAATTGTCAAAAGACCCAAGAAAAATTTTATAAACTTCTCTTTGATTATTAAAAATTTTTAGATTATATGTTTATTCCAGGAAGTAACCTATACCAGAGATTATTATAGTAAATATAAACTAGCTCTGGTGTACAGTAAGGAAGCACTCACACTTGAGGTGATAGGGCAACATCCAGAATACTTAGAAGTTACTCATAGCTTTTCCTGCAGGGTTCACTCTGACAGTCTCAAGCACCATATGGAGTGCCAGAGACCAAACCCAGATCAATCATGCACAAGGCAAATGAACCATCCTACACCCATTATCTCTCTAGCCTAACACTCACAATTTAAAATCTTCTCTCTGTTCCATAGTCTACTATGGAACTACTACAACTCATTCATCAGACATTTGTTTGTCAAATATGTGATCATTTTGTTGTAGGTGAGATTTAATGCCTTTCTCTTTACTCAGCTGGGTCAACTTTATCTCCTGGGAAAGTGCCTAGAATGTACTGGACTAAAAATTTGCCATTAATTCCTGAATGGGATGCATGCTTGTATCCTAGCAGAGCTGCTCAGAAATTATCAAACTTTTTTGAGTTTCACTTGATCTACATGACATAGGAATTTATCCCTGCAACCCAATTTTCTAAGTTATAATTGCATAAAACTCAATTTTCAGTGGGGATTATATATTTATGAAAGATGTAAATCAGCCCTACTAAACCTCAGATTTTTATCAGCTCCATCCCCTCTATTTACAGAAAATATTATCAAGTAGAGGATAGTCTACTTGTGAAGTAAAGTGATTTTATTTAGAGATTAAGAAGAGAGAGAGTAATGTATTAGAGAAAATGCAAGCTACTTATTATGAGAAACAGTTGAAAAAAAAAGTACTCCACAATTTAAAATAAAGAGATTATCATTTCAGGATACAAGTTTGGAAAACCCAGAATGGGTGTTGCTCTCTTTTCCAACAATGACTTTCTATATTTTTTCCAAAATCACCTTACATGTGACTTTGTAGATAAGTGTCTCTCCTAGCTTGTTGTCAAGGAGAAGATCTTTGCACATTGGTTGGTTTACCTTCATGTTCTTTTCAGGTTTTTGTATGTGCTAGAGTTTCTCCTCTATGAGGGTTGAGCCTTATCTGGGTAGATGCTGGTGAAAATATATTACTGTTTTAGCTTCAATTTCTGTTCACAAAGTGGACTTTCATGATTATGTAACTACTTTAGAGCTTATGACAGTAAAATTCTTTCAATCAAATTATATTTTCATCACTTCCTGAGAACTCATAACAATTTCTAATCCCAAAATTGCTTGCTTCAATATTCATTTTCATCTTTTTGTGATTTACCCTTTTTTCTTTGAAAACTAATACTCCAATCTATGGTATTTATTCCGGAATAACATGTAAAACCCAGATTTACACAACTGCTTTTATGCCTGTCATTTCTTCACACATTCATTCATAATATAATTTGTGTTTTCTCCAGATAATATGCCAAATATTCTATTTGCAAGTCCAGATGAACTAAGTGGGAAAGAAAGAAATCTCTGTCCTTCACAACTGATTTCATCTAATGCCAGAACATCATGTAGTTCATATTGATGCTTCATTTTAAGCTTTTCACCACACTTACCTCCATCAAAAGGTAATTTCTCATTCCCTGTCCCTGTAACCTAAGAAAGTTAGCAAATGTGATAGCATATGAATTCTAAGAGGATTAGTCAACCAAAACGTGTAGCTTGTTGAATTGTGTTTTATATATTCAATCTTTCTCTCAAAGCATATTTATAAAGAAGGCCAAGACACATGGAAACACTTAAAAATGGTTAATTCTGACCCCCTGGACTTTCTAATTATGTAACCAAGAAAAGAAAAATGGAGAGAAAAATCTAAAACATTCAGCTCATAAATAACACATTTCCTTTGTTTAAAGCTAGAGAGAAAGGAAATTATATATAATTAAGCTATCTTAAGTTATTTACCACAATAGAACTGAAAGACTTTACCTTTATTACACACTTAATTTATGCTGAGCTAAAATACAGATATACTAAGTATATTTCAGGGACAGGGTTAGATCACAGATAATGGAGTCTTTTGATTACTTTATTTCTTTATTACTCCATTATGCTTTTACCAAACTGTTCCTGTTATTCACACATTCTCTCTCTCAAATATGCATAAACACATACACATGTAAATTCTCAGTATTAAGAGGATATATTATTTTAAAGTCAAGTGTGTATCGATACCCCATACCTGGTATCTATAGAAAATTAATTCAAGGAACCCAACTTAGGAACTAAACTTCATTCACTAACTGCCCTATGACTGAAGTGTTAAAGTGTCCTATATTAAAAAGGTTATTAATTAAGTCCAACCACAGAGTTTCAAGGTTCTAGAGAATGAACCAAGTCAGCTGAATTCAGTATAATCCAAACTCATTATTCTTAATATGTTTTTAACATGCTAGAGTACAGAATAGCACCTGAGCAGGAGGGTGTATGAATGTGAGGCCTTAAATTATTTAGTGGTGATTCAGTGAGTCAACACACCAAATCATATATGTCAACACCATTGTAAATGCAAGACCTGACCTATAGTTAATTTCCTAAACCGTATCACCGTCAAAGCTGAAGGTTTTTTCTCATTAAAGAAGTTCTCCACTTTTTAAAATGTGTTATTTGGGGAAAAAAACCTTAGGTTCTTCATTATCTTAATCATATTTTCATATTCTTTAGATTTTCATAAAGCATATTGTTTTCGTAGTTTCATTGTTTCCTGAGTGCTGCTTTATTTTCTCCAAAGAGCTCAATATCTGAATCTCAGAAGGATGTGATATCCATGCTCTTTGACTACTTCTCATCTGGGTTCTAGACAGTTTACTGAAAAATCTTTCTTCCAGCCACAAATTCCCTACTATTGTCCTATTATCTTTTTAAATACATGTTTGTAATCATGGGGCTTAAAAACAGATATTATATTAAAAAAACAACAGCAACTTTTTAAGTTCTATAAATAAATGGGCTGCCACTTAATTAATGAATTATTTAATATATCCAATTAGACTTTCCATTGTATTCAAATGGCATTTCACACTATAATACTCTTTCTAAATTTGCTCAGGATAGTACATATGCCTTCAACACACACCACACAGCTTGGTTCTAAGCCCAAACTGAGAGAGGAATTCAGAGATGGAGCCATTTCTTTTCTAGTTTTATTTATTTTTTTTATTTTTTTATTTTTTTAAATTTTTTTTTTGGTTTTTTTTTTTTTTTTGGTTTTTTTGGGTCACACCCGGCAGTGCTCAGGGATTACTCCTGGCTCCATGCTCAGAAATTACTCCTGGCAGGCACGGGGGACCATATGGGGCACCGGGACTCGAACCGATGACCTTTTGCACGAAAGGTAGACGCCTTACCTCCATGCTATCTCCCGGGCCCCTAGTTTTATTTATTTATTTATTGATTTATTTATTTATTTTTGTCATAGCTGTCAGTGCTCAGGGTTACTTAAACTGGTGCTTGATTATGACATAAATTGGTTTAACTGAATTAGGTTGCATGCAAAGCAAGATTCTTAATTTCTTATATTAACTCTCTAGCAAGATGGAGCTATTCCTAAACAAAAAAAAATTAGGAAATGTTTGATGTGAGATCCATACCGATTAATATTACATTTTTTTTCATCCAAATGTTAGAAATGTTGCCAGTGGAGGTTCCTTGGGTGACATGAATAGTGGGGAGGAAGACATTTAGTGTTTTCTATCTGCCTCTGCCATCCAGAAAACATCTGAGAAAATCTAAGACTGATAAAAGTTTGTTATAAACACCTGCATGGCATGAATTTGAAGTCCACCAGCCCCACTAGGCATAAATTTAGCTTAATTCCTAAGTCTACTTGTTTTCATGGTATGGGATCTAATCCTTGTCATCTGTTTTCTATGGGAGTTGTTGATACAGACTGGAGAGGTAATTTCTCTTTGCAGGAAAGGAAATTTAGGCCTTGACTTTAGGAAGCCTACTATGTTTGTTTACCTTGTAATCACAGCTAAGGAATTTCAACATAAGATGAACTAGTGAAGTAAAAACAACTTTCATTTGGAACTTTTGTGGAAGGAGAGAGAGACAAGTGTATATAGATAGAGAGATAGAGACAGAAACAGTGATAAATAGATAAATAGAAGATGCAGAATTCTCAATAATTGAAGAGTACTGAGGGTATACATTTCAAGATTGGAGATGTTGGTGATGTACTTACTGATCATATGCACTCGGCAGTCTGGGCATGGGATGCATGGATTGGCAAAAAAAAATGTGTGTTCCCTTTATCCAAGTTAGGCTATATAAAATTTATATAAACTGCCTTCCACATGGGACTTTCTACATAGGAATGGGTCCTTTTCTATGGCATTGTGAATGAATTCAAAACGTCTTCCTCCATGTCCTATCAAAACTATTTGTTCCTTCTTTAGTATCTTTTGGAGGGGATCCAATATTTGGGGCCTATGTAGGCACTTGTTTAAAATATTAATACACATCAGTTTTTATGTCCATAAAGTAGATCCTAACAGTAATGGCTGTTTGTTTGTTTGTTTTAGCAGTTTGGACTATGACAGAGTAATTTATTCTTGTTATTTGTATGTTTTTTTTTTTGTGGTTTTTGGGTCACACCCAGCAGTGCTCAGGGGTTACTCCTGGCTCCATGCTCAGAAATTGCTCCTGGCAGGCACGGGGGACCATATGGGGCACCGGGATTCAAACTGATGACCTTTTGCATGAAAGGCAAACGCCTTACCTCCATGCTATCTCCCGGGCCCCTATTTGTATGTTTTTAATGGAAAACATACTCATAAAATTTATAATTTGAGGGGCAAGAGATAGCATGGATGTAGGGCATTTGCCTTGCATGCAGAAGGATAATGGTTCAAATTTCAACATCCCATATGGTCCCCCGAGCCTGCCGTAAGTGATTTCTGAGGATAGAGCCAGGAATAACCCCTGAGCACTGCCAGATGTGACCCAAAAACCAAAAAAAAAATCTATAATTTGAGATTCATGATTGTATCTTTCAACTATGTGAAAGGTATAAAACTGACATTTGAATTGTTCAATGGTTAAAATGTGCCAGGAAAATCTTAAGGATCCTTTTCTTTCTGGATTCTAAGAAGGTGAACTATTGGTTACTTATAGACTAAAGCAACGCCTAGTTTTCAGCTAGAGGGTATATGACTAATGACTAATTATTTTTTTCCATGTTGACCTAGTTCTTATCAGCAAAAGCACTTCAGACAGAGAGGGAAAGTCTTTTCTTTTGCTCATCTATAGCTTGCATCAAAGTCAAGCAGCAGCATTGTTGACCTTAGTTTTTTATGCATAAGATATAGGGATTGTCTTTACTTTCATTTGATATTAACTTCCAAAGCTAAATGATATTTCTGTAAAGTCAAGAAAAATGAGGTCATGGAATATTCAAGGATAAAACAATCTATTTTAGTGTTCTGTGCATTTCAATTACTTTGATTTTGCTAGACATATGAAAGAATTTTTTGAACTTGAAAGGTAATTGAGAAATTCCTTTATTACTTGAACTTTCATTAGAAGTTTGTGGAATTCAAAGTATGTTGATGAACTGATTTATATATATATATATATATTAGCTATACATCTGTTGTATATGTGTGTATATATTGTATGCACATAAGTTATCTATTGGAATCTTAAAATGCACAGAGTTAAAAAATATCAAGACCTCCTTCATTCATTCTTCATTTATTTTGCCTCATAAACTTGAATATTTGATGACTAAGTTCAAAGACAAAGGGGCAAGATAAAAGGACATCATGATATGACAGTCAAGAAGAATGAACAGAAATGGAAGTTTGTTGATTTCAAGCTAAGGAGGTGGTTCTGTCTGACTTTGACACAAACTACCCTCAAAAGCAGGACTTTCTCATTTTAATGTTTTTATTTGTTTTGGTTTGGTTTTGGGGGGACACACCCAGGGGCGTACAGGGGTTACCCTTGGCTATGAGTTCAGAAATCGCTCCTGGCTTGGGGTACCATATTCAATGCTGGAGAATCGAACCGCGGACCATCCTAGGTTAGCATTGTAAGGCAAATGCCCTACTGCTTCCACCAACCGTTCAGGCTCCTACAGTTTACTATTTTTAACAATGCAAGTTCACAATAGAAATTGAGAGGAGTAGATGTCTATTTGCTAGTAGCTATGAGAAAGCAATCCAATCAACGTGTCTAGGATTTTAAGAATACATATTTTAAAGCATGACAAAATAATAGGATAATAAGCCATCACATAATTAAAATGGTGCTTATATATTTATGATTCAATTCAAATATATATATAAATATATATATATACATATATTTACCATAGTCATAAGTTATGTCATGCTTAGAACTAAAACACAAGTAAGAGGCTTGGTCAACTTGACTTTTGGTTGGCACTTTTTTCCTCTGGTACTATCTTCTCCTCCCTTTCTAAGGAAATAAAAGAATAATCTATTAAGGGTAAAGGGCAGTTTTAAAAGGAAATTATAAAAGCAACACCTAGAACTGGCTTCATGCCTAGAAGAGAATTATGACTTCTCATAATTTCTTGTAATCTGCATGACTAGGAAAACTTCTCTAGTCATGAACTGTAGAAATATTTTCCTAAAGTGTAGTCTTTTTTTTTTTTTTTTTTTTTTTTTGGTTGTTGGGTCACACCCAACATCGTTCAAGAGGCATTCCTGGCTCTATGCTCAGAAATCATTCCTGTCAGGTTCAGGGGACCATATGGGACACTGGGATTTGAACCAACGACCTCCTGCATGAGAGGCAAAGGCCTTACCTCCATGCTCTCTGGCAAAGTGTAGTCTTTTCATCTGACACTTTTATATTTCTTTTGGACCCTTTCAATTGACCTCACTGTTTTAAGTCTTCAAGATGATATGTATGAGATCATACCTTATAGGGACTGAACATCTAAGAGTGACACAAATATAACATGTCATAAAAATTTATACATTAAAGTAGCAACATATCAAACAGTATAATTGAATTTAGTGTTTCTCAAAGCCTGAATCATAGACCAGCAGTAAAGACATTAATTTGACGCTTGTGAAAAGTTCATATTTTTTATTCCACTCAGATGTCCAATACTTAAAATTGTGGAAATGGTTTGCCTAATGATGTGATTTACAAGTTTTATGAATATAAAAATATTTTATACACATCAAAATTTGAAAGCCAATATCTCTCATGAATGTTAACACAAACTCCCTCAATTTAAGTTATAACTCAGCTTTTACAGATGAGTATACAAAGACAATACTTTTCTATTTCCTTTTCTAGAAGTGAAAAATAATACCTGCCTCAAAGTTTTATTATGCAAAAGAAATGGATCAATATCTGATGTCCATATTAAGCTCCATATAAATAAAATAATTTTTCCTGTATGAATAGAAAAATCATAGTCCTGACCTAACAAGGATTTCTCTATCATACTCTTAGAAGAACTGCTTTTAAAGTCAGTGTTCCTGCTATTTTCAACTATAAAACAAGAATAATAAATTGTCACGACATCCCCTTAACATTTAAAATGGATTCTTCAACAAGGAGCTGCTTTTTCTCTTCTTAATTGAAAGAAAAATGTCCCTTACATTACGATGCTGAAAAAATACCCATTACATCTGATCTACTCTTACCACAAGCCTCAGGACACATGTTTCCAGACTGAATTACAAGAGCTACCGGGCAGCAACTATTGCTTTTCAGGCAGCTCAATAATCCATCACTCCACCTTCACTTACTCTCCCGCAATTCACCTGGATGCAAAGAGATTTCTTCCTAACTATTATCGAGAGATTAGGAATTCAGTCACTAAGCGAAAATCCTTGCCTCCTTCTTATTTAATATTTTGAGAAACCGGGCTTTTTAATATCGATTGAGCATCCAAGAGGTCAATTGAACTGTTTAATTAATAGCAGTCACTCATTTGGTGCTGTGTTGTCCTTCCAGAGCAATAGATGGTTAAACCCACTTTGACCTTCACTTTTAATTAATCGTGGACTTTATTAATACACCCCGTAGAAGCTTACTGCGATATCTTTCAGGGAGAAAAAAAAAAGACTTTTCCCTTAAGGTTCCTTAAAATCGATGGAAGTAAAGCCAGAGCCACAGGAGGGACAGCTAGCCTGGTGATGTAGAAATCAGAGTTTAGTGGGTTGGAAGGGAGAAGATGGTGGAATCCCAGAAGTTGATCTTGCAGCTGGTAGATGGAAATCTGGGCTGATAGATGGAACTATCAAGCCCTGCAGAATTCTGCTATTTGGCTCAGGGGAGAATGACAGGAATGGTTAATTAGCAAAACTTCTAATTTCATTGAAGCTGAAGTCATTGGAACAGAAAATAATAATTTGGGTTCCCAGAAGAGACACCAATAATTTGGTACAGTATGCTAAAATAGAAGTCCAGAAAAATGACTGCCAAAGATGAGAATATGTTATTTTTGCCAACTTGCTTCCCCTACATGGACCTCATTTCTTCATTACTCAAATGACAGTATGATTTTAAAACTGTCTTCTGCTTCCGATCTATATTTATTTCATTTGTCTGAGTTTTTTTCATTGCAAACGTAATTAACAGGGTAAAACTTTCATAGCTCTGCATCCTCTGAACAAATTATAGATTTTATTCTCTTATGATTTGTTGCACAAAAATGGCCACAATATTTGTCAAGAATATATTTTCTTGATTTTAAGAGCTGAGAATGTACTTTTTATATATTTGAATCTGTCATTTTGCAGCATTATTTTAAATATTAAAGAAGATTAAAATAAAATGTAAGAGGAATTATTTTAAATCTAACTGGTTTAAACCAGTAAGAATTTATTATCAGAGGAATGTTAGTGGTATATTGTATTTGTGCATTTCAACACACATTGTTTCATGTTCACTATCCTCAGAACAGTAGGGTTAAAAAATACTAAAGCATTGAAAAAATGTTTTAATATAGGGGCCAGAGTGATAGCACAGCAGGTAGTGTGTTTGCCTTAAGCACAGCCCACCCAAATTGAACCACTAATGTTTAATCTCCAGCATTCCAGATGGTCCTCCAATCCTGCCAGGAGTTATTTCTGAGGGCAGAGCTAGGAGTAACCCCGAGAACCTCTTGGTGTGGCCCCAAAACAAACAAAATGGTGATGCAAGCGGTAAGACGTCTGCTTTAAATGCACTAACCTAGGACAGACCGCGGTTCGATCCCCCCGCTCCCCTGTGTCCCATATGGTCCCCCAAGCCAGGAGTGATTTCTGAGTGCATAGCCAGGAGTAATCCCTGAACGTCACCAGGTGTGGTCCCAAAACAAAACAAAACAACAACAAAGTTTTAATATGTTTCATGACATTTCAGGCAACCTCTTTTGTGGATTGGTTACAATTAATGCTCTTCTTTTTTTACTTCAGTTATTTTATTTTGCTTTACTACTCATTAAATATTTATAAATTTGAAATCCATTATTACATATATTACATATCACTTGGGTTCACAAATATCAGTCTTCAGAAAAACATTAAGGAATTAATAGTTTTAACTCTCTTGATTTCTTGCTTCTTCAAAGAATGACTTTATGGTATTTAAATAGTCTTTTACTTATTCAGACATTTTCTATCTCCTCAGAACTATGGAAAGAGTCCCAAATCCATTAGACATTTAAATAGTTTTATTTTTTTCCTTAAAGTCATTGTTAAGATCAATTTGAATGTAGATCATTTTATAACACTCAAATGTGTTTTCATTCAAATTGATGTTAATTGAAGAAGGGAGAGTTTATGTAGATAGCTTCTATATCTGAATTAGTATTTCTAATGAGGATTGATGGGAAGTGTCAGACTCTGTACATAAAAGGGAAGTGAAGGCAGAGGGGTATATAAAGGGAAAATAAATTATTGAACTATTATAAAAATACTAGGATTAACTCAATGAACTGAGCACATTCTTTGCTTTCTTAAGTACGTTGTGATCAGGCCATGGTTTCCTGAGTACCACCTGGGAACAATAGAGTCGAGTAGCTCCTGGGTACTCTTGGATGTGCCCTAAAGCAGATGAACAATGATTTATTATTTTCCTATTATTTTATCCTTCATTCTTAGAAGAATTCTTTAATGGTGGCATCATCATCCCTAATTCTGTAAGTTCATTCTTTTCAGGTACCTTGGTTTGCAATAATGTTACTGAAATGGTATCCTCTGCTTCATCTTCAGATATTAGTATTTTTTACTGAAGGGAAAGAACATATAATATTGTCTGATAAAATTAAGTGATTATGCTAGAGTAATTGGGAATGACTACATCTTAGA
>PVKC010017486.1:0-20187 GCA_004027635.1 Crocidura indochinensis | reverse complement strand
CACCTCCCGGCTCCCTAAAATGTTTTTTTTTTATATGGAACACTTGGGGGCCGGGCGGTGGCGCTGGAGGTAAGGTGCCTGCCTTGCCTGCGCTAACCTAGGATGGACCACGATTCGATCCCCCGGTTCCCCATATGGTCCCCCGTGCCTGCCAGGAGTAACCCCTGAGCATCACCGGATGTGACCCAAAAACCAAAAAAAAAAAAATATGGAACACTTCACGAATTTGTGTGTCATCCTTGCGCAGGGGCCATACTAATCTTCTCTGTATCGTTCCAATTTTAGCATATGTGCTGCCGAAGCGAGCACTAAAATGTTTTTAATTAAAAGTAAGATCCATGGGGCCCGGGAGATAGCATGGAGGTAAGGCGTTTGCCTTTCATGCAAAAGGTCATCGATTCGAATCCCGGTGCCCCATATGGTCCCCCGTGCCTGCCAGGAGCAGTTTCTGAGCACGGAGCCAGGAGTAACCCCTGAGCACTGCCGGGTGTGACCCAACCCCCCCCCCCAAATTAAAAGTAAGATCCTGATCTCTCTGTAAAAGGGAAAAAAATTAGCCAGTGCACTTTTTAAAAAGCAGTTTATTGATTTATTGATCAATTGATTGGTTTTTGGGCCACACCCAGCGATGTTCAGGGGTTACCCCTGTGCTCAGAAATAACTTCTGGCATGCTCGGAGGACCATATGGAATGTCAGGAATCAAACCAGGTCCCTCTTGGGTTGGTCGCATATAAGGGAAGACATGCAAGGCAAATGCCTTATTGCAATGCTATCTCTCTGGCCCCAGTATCCAGTGCACTTTTAAAGATTTCATTATTTATCTTTTGTTTGGGTCATACCTGGCTGGACTCAGGACTTACTCATAGCTCTGTGATCAAGGATCATTCCTAGAACTCCTGAGAGACTATACATATTGCTAAGATCAAACTGAAGTAGACCTTGTGCAATGCAAATGTCTTAGCCCCACTACTATCTCTCTGCTCCAAGAGTTTACTGATTTTAGAAAAGAAAATTTTATACAGTTTCAAGAATTCAAAAGTAACATTATAAACAACAGTAAAATTATCCTGACAGTTACTGAAACTGTATTTGGGGATTTAGTATCAGAAAGTTTCTTATAACCAAAGTTCACTTTCACTCAAATCAATTATTTGCCTTGGATTTATAACATATGTAGGGAATGTACTGATACTTCAGTAGTTATACACTTAAGTAGACATAATTAAATTCTGTTTTTAAGAATCAGTCCTTTTTACTCTTTGGCATTTCTATGAATTCTTCAGGGGAAATTGAAGCATAGAGAAACATTTCAGATTCTAACTAAATAAGGAACGGCCTACTTATTGAACATATAATTTGAAGCATACTTTCTCTAGTAAACATTTTAAAAATTAAAATTAAAAGTAACAAAATATAAAGCAATCTTCTTCCCTTAGTAATACTTTTTTAAAATTAGTAATGGAAAGTAGCTAAGCATTGCCTATATTTTATTTCCTACCTCTATTTTAACTATATTTTGATGCTCTTATTGTGTTGTGGGTGTGTGACACTTCCTTATATCAAAAAACTGTCTAGTCTATGATTGCCTTCCCCCTTCTCAAATCATTAGTGTTGTGGTTATATGATACCACAGGAGGTATTGGTCCTCAGGGAAGTACTGGACATGCATTTCCCCTAAATGTGAGGGACTGCCATTTGTCATTACTCTTTGTTTATGGTCCTCCAGCCAATTTTCAATCTATGTGACCATGCACATATTCCACCCAATTTGAATTAATTTTGCAAGTGGAAATTCATGGAGCAGTGTATCAAATGCTTTAGTAAAATCCATATATATTACCTCTAGTGCATTCCCTTCATCCATTAATCTCGTAATGCGATTTAAAAGAGTGATCACATTTGTCTGGAATGATTTGTCCTTTATCCATCCTCAAAGTTGCTTCCTACTCTATACTCTATTCTTCTCCACAGTCTTTCAGTTTTTTTCCTCTTAACATCTAATTCATCACACTAGACACAGATATGAAATGTTAATAGATGAGTATTACTATAAATTCCTTTGTTCTGTTTTGAAAATACAATTTTCAAATAATCTTTAAGATGTTAATTATTAAAATAGATTCTATTGATTATGAACGTTACAACTAAATTGCATTAATGAAACCTTTTGCAAGTTATGACTCTATTAATCTCTTTACTCAGGCATTTCTTTATTTTATTTAAATAAGTTTCTGAGTTTTGCTATAAAGTATAGTCTTTAATCTGTCTTCCTTTATGTTTGTTTGAATTGTGTTTTCAGAACTATATTTTCCTTTCTGCCTGGGAAAGATATGTATTGTTTTTGTATAAATTAAGGATCATTAAAAGTAACAAATTCCTGCTGTAATGCTAACGCAATCATATCAACTATAAAAGTCTATATTTGCTGGCAAAAAAGTCTTAGCAAAGAGCTCTCTACATACATTTAGATTAGTTTTTCTGCCTGAGAAAAATATTGCCCATCTTTCAATTTTAGGTACAAGACCTTAAGAATTATATATAAAATCAGAAAAATATAGGGGATTATTAATTCATAATTATTAACTCATAATATAAGATGTTTTCGAACAGCAAGGATAATAGAAATGAGAAAGATAAAAACAAGGATAGTGAAATAAAGGATATATATATAAAACATTAGCATATGCAATTAGTAACGAACTTTTAGAAACCCAGAGATGAGACTATTCATTAAGTCAATGTATGAGTGGTTGAAACTCAACCATTAACAACTTTTATTTATTTATTTATTTATTTATTTATTTGGTTTTTGGGTCACACCCGGCAGTGCTCAGGGGTTACTCCTGGCTCCATGCTCAGAAATTGCTCCTGGCAGGCACGGGGGACCGTATGGGGCACCAGGATTCGAACCGATGAAAGGCAAATGCCTTACCTCCATGCTATCTCCCGGGTCCCATTAACAACTTTTAAATTATGTATTTCTAAGGAATTCAATAAAAATATTTTTAAAATGAATATTCATTAAGACTAGGTGGGATCTTTCTTCCAAAATGAAAAAGGCCTTATATTGATGCTTTAAGATAAATTAATGACATGTAGTTCCAATGTAGCCCGTTTGCCCTAGCTACAGTTCAATCTTTTTTTCTTTGCTCCATCAATAGTGCACATGGGAATGGAGGATTGAAAGAATTGCATTTCCAATTCTGTGCTTCAGTGGGTGAAGATAGGTGAATACTGAGACAAGGGCCAGGTCTAGCAAAACATAAGGGTACTTACTCCGTAAATACTCACCAACAGTCCTGATGATACCATTTGCAGAATATATATAGTGTAAATGGATAAGTTTCTTAATAACTACTTGGAAGAAATAAGTTTCATCTAAGTCAAGCTCTTAGAATTTGATATTAAAGCAGATTCAGTTTTGTTACCTAAACTGGTGATTGATAAGCACATTTCAAAGAGATATGCTATAGAGGGAGAGCAGAAGTGCTAATTGACAACACAGCTTTAACATGTGCTCATGCACAAGTATATCAGAGGAAAACTACTAGACAATAAAAATGACTCTAAATTCTGTGTCCCCCAAATTTTACCATCATTTGATCTTGATCCTTTATATCCTGTAATAAAGTCAACTATAGATCAAACTCAGCTTGAATCCAAAAAATATGCTGCCTCACACTGATATGTGAATATCCATTTATTTGGGTAGAAAATGGCAGGTATTTATTACTGGGATGAAAGAGAGGCACACAAAATGAAGTCACTGTGCATGAGTAAATGCTGATTTCTGTGTGATATGAATGTTAAGGAGCTGAGCGCATGTCTGAATGTGTACCTCCTGCGTTTAAGCACTTATGCTTATCCTACACAAAGCATCTGAATGGAAGAGTTAACAAATCTTTATTATTAGTGTTTTGGAGCCAGAGATATAGAACAGCAGGCAGGGCATTTGACTTGACTGTGGCAGATCTGGGTTCAATCTTGGGTATCCCATATGGTCCCCTGAGCACTTCCAGGAGTTGTTCCTGAGCACAGAGCCTGAGCTTATATCTAGGTGTGGCCCCCAAACAAAAATATAGTGTTTTATTTTTCAAGACAATATAAATAATAGTTTTCAAGTCCATAATGTTTTTTAAAATTAAGATTTTAATTCGTTTTGGGGCAATGGGTCACACCTAGTGTGTTCAAGAACTACTCCTGCCTTTGTGGTCCAGGAGCTTTGAGGGACTGCCATGGTTCCAGGGATTGAACCAGGGCTGGCAGCTCCAAGGCTTAAACTTTATACTCTCTTTGGCCTGCTAAAGTTTTTTTTTTAATAAAGATTATACACAGGTGTGCTTTTAGACTAAAATAATTTCCCCTGGCTTTTATTACTGAACTGTAAAGTTCTGGATGCTTAAGATGTAGAGAAAACCCTCTATTTCTATAACCCTTCTTACTTCTTTTGTGATTTATCTGTACTAATGAAACCTCAAAAGAGTGGGAGATAGTATTTCTAGCATTATGTTCTTTTTTTTTTTTTTTTGGGGTTTTGGGCCACACCCAGTGACGCTCAGGAGTTACTCCTGGCTATGCACTCAGAAGTCGCTCCTGGCAGGCACGGGGGACCATATGGGAACTGGGGGATCGAACCGTGGTCCGTCCTAGGCAAGGCAACAGGCACCTTACCTCCTGCGCCACCTCCCGGCTCCCGCATTATGTTCTTATGGTACTTTTTCAGAGACTATAAATTGAGAGTTGCATTAAAGGAAAAGTACATCAGATATGTTCATCTTTCTACCTGAAACATCAATATCACTGATTAAAAAGTTTGACTCAAGAGAATATTCAAATCACTTAACTTTTCTGTTTTAATTTTTTGTGGTTTACGACCTCTTGTCTTTCAAGTTTTCTTCCTTTTCTTTTACATTATCTAATGATCGACATTGTAATACATGGCATTAATAGACACCATGACCTGTGCCCTCAGAAATGTATATTATTTAGGAGGAATAGATATGGAAGTTTATTTAGAGCATGTACAAGGTAGCAGACAGGTGAAACTGAGACATTACTGGAGTACAGAAGAGTGACAAACACCACTTGAGGGGAGACGGTTATATTCTTCAGGAGAAATTTCAATGATTTTTGAAAACCGAGTCAGCTACTTAAAGTAGTGATTTTTAACTCAGTCTTTTTTGATTCCTAATCTCACCTTTACCTTTAATATGGAATAGAGTTTAACATTTTCTTTAACTATAATTTATAAGACATAAACCACAGTACTACTAACAGTGTTAGGGACACCATCAATAGAAATATTAGCTATTTTCATATCATATTAATTGTAAGGAATTTCAAATATACTTTATGCTCATTACTAGCTTAAATTTATTGTAGTTGATCTGCCTTACCAATGTATAAATTTAATAATATATATAGGCATATACATTTTAAAAATTATTTAATTTAAACATTTGATAACTGAATTGTAATAAAAGTGGTTTAAGAAACCTCTATGAGTTTTATTTTATGGTACATGTGAGTGTGTGTGATGTCAGGGATTGAAATCAATGCCTTACACATGTACGGCATGTGTTTTATGATTGAGTCATCTCTCTACCAGGGCTCTCAAACTCGCGGCCCGCAGGCCGCAAAGGGCCCTCCATACAACATTTTGTGGCCCTGCCCTAGAGGAATCTTTTTTTGTTTTGTTTTGTTTTAGTTGTTTGGGTCACACCCCCCAATGTTCAAGGCTTACTACTGACTTTGCTCTCAAGGATCACCCTGACTCTGCCTTCTGTGGTCCCCAGGTAAATTGAGATTGAGACCCCTGCTTGTAAAGGATTATTATGAGAAGAGATCCAGAGTCTTTAAGTCTTTGCAGATTTGCAATAGTGCTCAAGGCACAGAAAAGCGTAACAACCCCTGGTCTACTAAGGGGAAGAGGCATCAGTTGTTTCAGGAAGATGACACGTTTATATTGCGCATTTCTGATTCATGACACATCTGTTTATTTAAAAGGAAATGTGTGTGGGGTGGGTTGGCTGGAGAGATAGGACAGGGTGTAAGGTGCTTGCCTCGAATATAGTTAACCCTGGTTCAGTTAGCAACATCACCTAAGTTCTCCTGAACCCCAACAGCAGTGATCTTTGAGCACAGAGCCAGGAGTAAGCCCTGAGCCCCACTTGTATGAACCCAAATAAAACAAACAGAATAAAAATAAGTGTTGGCAGGTGTGAAGACTAAATATGTAGATAAAAGTTTGGGAATAAAATAAACCAAATAATATATACTCACTCTGCTTTTTATAAGTACATGTTCTTCAGGAGGAAAATCTATTGGTTAGGTAAATTCGTAATTCATAAATTTCTGAGTCTAAGAATAAAAACTCTAATATGTGACATCAGGCTCTGCAGCTGGTTTTAGTATCAGAAGAACAAAGAGGGCCAGAGTGATAATATAGTAGGGAAGGGCATTTTCCTTGTACAAAGCTTACCCGAGTTCAATTATTGGTATCCATTATAGTCCCCTGAACACTGCCAGAAAATAACCCTTGGATATTCCACCACCAAAAGAACAAAGAAATATACCTTAAATATTTATTTGCTATTTATCCTTTTCTAAGGAGAATTCTATAATCATTTAGGTTCAACCAACCTTTGCCTTAAATGCATTTCAGTGGTTGTGGTAGGCTTTGAAAATAGAGAATATGATAAAATTTTTAACCAAACATTAGTGGAGGTAGATGGTAGCTTCAGAAAGTACTTGATCAGGACTCCATAATCTCAGGTCAGAGACCCAAGTCTGACACTAATATCTGTGTTGCCCTGTGCGTGATTCCAGAAATGGAGATATGACTAGTTGTAATTCATTTAATAAGTTCGCGCTAAGGAGCAAATGAATATGCCATGATGCATAGAAAGGTCTGAAACATAACATATTATCAATAGGAAAAACAAGTGAACTAGCATAACTACATTTTTTGCTATAGCTATAGAGATAATAGTAAAATAATTCTATCCTTTAATTATCTAACAAATTGAGTATAAAGACCTTTTAGACAAATAGAATTGAAATAAATACTTAAATGTTTAAAATATAAGAAGCAAATAAATATGTCTATAACATGGGAGTAAAATATCTATTAGATTAAAATATTGAAGCTTGTTATCTTAAGTCAGTAAGTGATTCCATAATGAAATAATTTCCCTATGGTTGGCAACATGCTTTCAAGTATGACCTGTAGGAATGGTAGTGCAAGGTAGCAATTAATTTATGTGCCTGTTATTTAGATTTAGTGGCACTAAAGATCATAAGAAAACATATTTAATTAATGGAATGCATTCATTGATAACATTTAGATCACTTTCCCTAAGTAAGCTTGTTCTTCAGAGAATTCATACAAGCAAATGTTGACAAATATTGCAAACAATGGGAAAGATACACAAGTTCAGAATTTCTCTTCCTAAAAATATCTATTCCTATTATTATACTTTTTATTCTAACATAGTAAAGAAGAATTTAAGTACCAGCCTGGGTCTTCCATTCTCTAGAGGTCAATGTTGAAAGTTTATTTCTCTAGTAAAATACACCTTTCACATTCTGGATGTCATCATATAAATCAAACAAAGGGAACTGCATTCCAATTCTCTCCATTACCACAGAAGCATAGAACTTACTAAACAGAACATTCTTCCATTTTTAGCTTGAAGTGTTTTTCAACCTCAAGTATGCTTAGAAACATTCTTAAGTCAGGGCTTTTGTGATTACACCTGTTAGATTTTTATTTTATATAAATTATCTAAGCCAAATGGAGTCTAAACTACTGACCCTTGGATGGAATCATCTCTAACCCTCAATTATTTGCTAAAAGAGACAAATGAGCTAGATTTGAGTTCAAAACTACCACCTCTAAATAAAAGGTAAGGGAAGCCAAGCTTAATGTACCTCTGGGAAAGACAGTTAATGCAAATAGGAGAAATGGGGGAGCACTATTCTCACTAGCTTCAGTTCTGTTTATTGCTTTCCAGGCAACGACACCTGCACAGACTACACAGACATGCATTTATTAACAGCACAAATGAACCAGAGGGATAAAAATTCTAAAAATAACACTAACACAGTGAATTTTATTCATATCCTAGATAGTGCATACATTCCCTTCACACATCCTTCATATGCATGTTCAGAAATCTTTACATAATTTTGTAGGCATCAACACTATTTATTAGACCAACTAAGGACAAGTAATGACATATGACAGTGACATAAAAGTCCAAGATATAAGCACCGAAACAGGTCAGAAATAAAGTTTCCAAACTGAAACTGAAAGTTCCTATCCTGAATACCAAAGTAGAGATAGGTTTAAGGAGTACAGGAAATTATTTTCAAGAACATGCACCCTACCACTCAATAATACTTTTAACTCATTTCATAAGTGGACAATAGTCCTGTGGAGGACAATAGTCATGGTTTAATTGGCGTACAGTGTCACCTAAGTCCTCAAACCCTTTCTTTCTCCATTTTCTTGGGTAAATGCTCAGTTTAGGTGAGCTTGTATTTGCCAGGTTCTGAGAAATGGGAGTGAAGTGGATCTCTCTTAAGCTTCACGTTGCAAGCCAGCTGACACAGACCAACATTCCTTACAACTTTGGTGTTACAACTCTGTTTCTCACTGTAAGCAAACTGGTGACGCCCTATTGAGAACAAGAACAAAGCAACAGCTTAGGAAGTCTACACCTGCCCCTTGACAGCTATTTCTTTCTGAGTCCAGCTCTTGAATGCACAGATAGGAAAACTGTGTAGTCTTCTTGAGGGGGAGTTATATATTTCTCCTCTGTAGAGACTACACTCACAAAGCCTGGCTCTTATTCTGATAGTCTGAGTGTAAGAAAAACCGATTCAAAACAGCAGAGACGTGTAAACAGATAAAAGGGGGAAGAAGAGCAGACAAAGTAGGGAGACAGAGAGATGGAGATCACAGCTTGTCCTGGGACAGGTCACTCTCTGTGTCTGGAAGAGGCTCCAAGGCAATTTTAATAATAAATATTTATATCTATGGAAGCAAATTTGGAAGGATTTATATCCCATGGGAGTGCAGATCAATAGGTCTGAGCAAGCCTCATCTCCGGGCTGACCACTTAGCACTGTTATCACCGATTAGGGTTGCATGGCCCTCTGGGAGGGTTTCACTCTTGTCCACCCCATTCTTGGCCCCATGAGGAAATCAATAACAGGATGCACGGATCGATCCCCAGGACATCTGTTTGGTTACAGTGGCTCACCTTTTAGGCTGGGAGTTTGGTTAGCCCTTATCTATCCCGCGGACTCTCACTCCTCCACACCACACCACCTCACCATGCTCCCAGATCTGCTGGGGACACCCCAGTTTCCATCTTTAGCTCATTAACTGCAAACAGCCCGAAAGCTGTCTACTGTCTTGAGTCAGGAAAGAAAGACTTGGCAATCATTTGCCTCACTTTCCAGAAGTGAGGAAACTTACCAGACCTCAAGGCTGGGGCCATTTCTTGCCTCGTGGCCCGGTCTGGCCATCAGCACCGTCAGAGCGGCTGGAGCTAGCTGGTTTCTTATCCGGGTCTGCCTGCGTCTCCCTATGCTTGGTCTGCAGTTGATAGATCCTCTGCTCCTGAAGCATCCAGCTATTGACCCGCCCAGGGAAGGAAAGGAAAAAAATGGAAAAAAAAATCAATTAATACTAAACGGCTTAACAAAACCCTGCATTGCACAGGCCCGATGCTTGCGGGGTAGGAGTTGGGATGGTTTCAGTGGCAACAGTGTTTGTGGGGACAGGCTCAGCCAGCTAGAAAAACTGATGTTCCAGGGACAGGAAGCCAATATGGTAGGCGTGATTATACACACGTACGCATGCACGCACGCATGCATGCATGCATGCACGCTTTCACAGGTACATATGTCTGCGCATGTGCATGTACATGTGTGTGGACACCCACGGCAACTCAGGCTGATATGCCCTAGTCTGGGAGCAAAGAGCAAAGATCATGCAGGTACATGACCACTGTGTCAAGGGCAATAGTCATCGAAACAGAGGACTGTGACAAACTCATGGGGGGGGGTCAGCATTTTTCTGTTTTCTGAGGGGTGGGAGGAGGAGTTGAAGGAGAGGAGACACTGTTTTGTTCTGCAAAGGTCAGGAGAGTCACCCCGGGCATTTCTTCATGCATCTCCTGATCACACCACTACATACAGACACACATGAAGGTTTTTAAAGGGGGACAAGGAAATGGGGGGAGCACCATACCTCAGCGGCCAGACCCTCTCTCTTCTGCAGAAGCTGGCTTTGAAGACTCAGGATTTTTGCATCTCGCTGTTCCAGCCGTAAAGAGTTTACATAGGGAGGGAGCAAGGAAGGATCATGAATGTCAACCAATGAGCAATTAGCATGACAAGACTAAAGTATTGATCCACGAAAGCTCTGCACGGCCAGCCGGCCGGAGCCCCAGAGGTAGAGCGGCTCCCCTGTCACTAACTCGGACTGCATTTCAGGAACCGGTAATGTAGGACTGGCTACCCATGTAGCCCCAACCTCCTTCCCAGGGCACTGGCAGCGGCACTTTCATACAGCTCATTTCTAGGTAGTCCCCATCTTCTGAAAGAAAGCTGTGGAGTAGAATGTAAGGCATGGAAAGATTTTGGCTGACCTATTTCATTCATTTTTTTTTAAAATGCAGCTCCCTCCCGATGGCACTAGGCAGTTCTATGTATTGATTGGAGAAAGGCTAGGGCGAAATCCTGGCCTGACAACTGGGGCTGGAACTAGTGTGGTTTACCATTCTGTATGATCAGGGGCAAAAGGTTTCTGTGGAACCAACATTTGTCCATCCACATACACATTTCCTGGGGATGTTGGACATATTTTAAAGGCCAAGTGTGGAAATGGGAGAGGAAAAGCATGATTCCACTTAAGAGGCTCCCTTTTTAGGTAACACAACCAAAGAGAAAATGATGGAATTTGGGATTCAGCTCTCACTGTGTTTAGAGGACACTAGACAGATAAATTATGACCGTGAGCTTCTCTATTTTCCACAGATTTCTCTCCTTGTTTTACACTACTAATATTTACACTACTAATTCTTTCTTCTTCTCCTCCTTTTAGCCTCATTCTTTCTATGTCTTCACAAATCCACCCAAATTGTTTCTCAATTCCTTTCCATACTCTTCTCTAAGGATTCATGAACTGTGAGTCTTTGCCATGAACTTTCCGAGTAGTGTGTGTGAGCTTCTTGTGTGAGATTCCAGTAGGTGTCTAAATTTTCTTTTTGGGGGTAGGGGAGGTAGGAAGTGGGGGACAATGGTGGCGGGAAAGTTGCATGATCAAGGGGGTTGTGCATTTTATGGCTGAAACCCAATTACAAACATGCTTGTAACCATTGTGCTTAAATAAATTAATTATTAATAGAAATAAAGAAAACACAAAAAATAAATTTTCTCTATGGGGATAAACAATGCAGATATTGTCTCTATACTCAGTGAATTTATGAACTAGCTCGTCAATGATATGCCAGATGACCACAATACCATCCTTTCATCCACCTTTCCTTCATCAGTTCTCCATCCTCTAGCCTTCACCTGTTCATACCAACTTTCTGTGCATTTATTCACTCTATACATGCTCTTCACATATTACTGAAAACTTCCTACTGTGAGGAATTTCTACTTGATCAACATACTCTCTGATAACCATGCCTTCCACTTCTTCAAACATAGATTTCTTCATACTAGACATCTATATTTTCCAGCTCTTTTGCAAACAGTCTTGTGACTTAAGTTCTGGTCAGTGAACTGTGGGTGGAAGTGATGCATTTCTAGCTTGACTCATAAAAACCACTCACAGTACCCTTTGCTCTCTTCTTCTTTTTCTGGGTTTTGATATCAATGTGTTGAAGATGATACAATCTGGGTCTCTGGGGGGTGCTGTTGGAGAAGAATTTGCCTGACCTGCACTGGACAATGACACAGAAATTAATTTTCTTTGGTGCCAATAGTTGAACTTTTAGAATTTTCTTGTGTTTGCATGAATGAATTAACTAGTATTACTCTATAGGACTAATGCAAAATAAGAATAGATGTCAGAAAGATAGTACAGAGGGATAGAACCCTGGCTTCATCAGTCATCCAAGGTCTATCAAAAGTGCTTTTTGAGCACAAAGCCAAGAATAAACCCTAAGGCCATTGGGTGTGGCTCCACAGCAAAACATAATGGGGGGTGGTGATGAAGGAAAGGGGGACAAAAGTAGACATGGTTCCTATCTTCAAAGAGCTTAAAGATCAATGGTGAGTGATTATTCTTTTTAAAAAAAATCACAGAGAACCTGGAAATATAACTGTGATAAACATAATAAAGGAAACAATCTATCTGAATGAGTATCTACATATTCCAGAGAAAATACACCTAGACAACTGTCATCATCATTATGTTAAAATCACAATGTTAAGACACTAAGGGAGAGTAAACTGTGTACACATAATGATTTTCCAGAAAGCGGGACAAAATATAGAAAATCACTATTGAAAAAAGAGTGATAGTGGAACAAACCTTTCAAGATACTTAAGAGTTTCAGTGTGAATAGAACATAGAGCATGAGGAGGGGTGTGGCACCATAAGAGGATGGGGGAAGTAGGTCCATTCGAGACCTTGTAAGTTATGAATTCACCTTTAGTTGTAAGATCATAGGGATCCCACACCAGTGCTTTAAATAAGACTTATAAAATTCTTGCTAATTTTTGGAAAGGCATGTCTAGTTGCAATGTTAAATAATAAACTGACAGCTCCATTTCCAGCCATGAGGTGGCTCAAAATTTCTTCTGTCAAAAACATGAAGCCTTTTCAACTAAGATGGAAACATGTTTAAAAGAGAAATGGCTAATCCTGTAAGTACAGAACTCCTCAGGAGCCAAGTAGAGAGAGGAAACTGCAATGAGAGGAGGGAGCTATGTTTGGGGATACTGACCATTATAGTAACTACAGGGATTAACTGTCACCATCCATGTGTCCTAACTCCCCACAACATTTGGAATTGCTATTCCCACCTAAAACATGACCTGTAGAAGGATGGCCTGTGGTAATGAGGATGTTTGTCTTTTCCTGGCCCATGGTGAAATGGGAACTGGAGGCGGGGGAGATGCCCCCTGAGAGCTTGTGACTTTACCCTAGAGATTTTGGGGTCATATTATTTATCCAGTCTATTCTGAATTTTTTTGGCTGAGAAATTAGCCTTAAAAACTTTGTCTCTTCTGGGGCCGGTGAGGTGGTGCTAGAGGTAAGATGTCTGCCTTGCAAGCGCTAGCCAAGGAAGGACCGAGGTTCGATCCCCCGTTGTCCTACATGGTCCCCCCGAAGCCAGGGGCAATTTCTGAGCACTTAGTCAGGAGTAACCCCTGAGCATCAAACGGGGGTGCCCCCCCAAAAAAACTTTATCTCTTCTAAGTAATCCTGGAACTCCTCCCGGAGGCCCAAAGGGGTCACTTAGGATTCTTATAGATAAAGCTCTGTTGAGGATTGTGGCCAGACCACACAAAACTCAAAGCAGACAAAGGATCTGCAGATTGAGACTGAGGTCGTCAAAGCCAGAATAATTTTGTAGAGATGATGCAAAACTAATTGTGTTTAAACTTATTAAAGACATAAAAGAAGGCACCCAAATCATATCGATGTATTATCTACAAAAAAAGAGGAGAGGGCTAAAAGTACTGCCTGGAGATCAACAATGTAATTCTTTTACCAAATGTGCAAGACTCTGGGTACCTCTGTGACTTTAGGAAGCAGCAATTTTTTTTATCTTTTCTCTTTATTCATGTTAAGTATGTTATTTATATAAGCCAAACCTCTCACCTTGCTTTGTAGGAACATCTAATATATAAGGGCATAATGACGGCCCCAAAGCCAGGAAACATTTTCCATATTTAAAAAAGGGATGGTCACCTCATAAGACATTCTCTCTGTTATGATTGTTGAACTTCTCATAAAGCAAAATATCATCTCAGTGTGATTTCTTTGCTGCTTTGCACTCTTCGGCTCAATAGTCTCTTTCCAGCTGGGCACAAATTGAGGACACTGGCCTTTTCCAAGGTGGACAAAGAGCCATAATGGGAGGGCGGTGGCAAGCATCAAAGGAAAACTCAAAATAAGGAAGGCTCATTATTTTATCAGAAACTTTTTTCTTGGTACTGTTTCAAAAAATTATTCCTATGCTGTACAAAGGAACTAAGAATAAGTAATGTAGTCACACATCAAGAGGTTGCTTGATCAGTGGGAGCTGATGAACTAACATTGCTTCACAAATCTCAGAATTTTCCTCTGTGACTCAGCTGCAGGAAAGGTTTGGGGAGGGCAGAGAACTAGAACTAGAAGCTACATGACTAGTGCAATAGGATCAAGTTCACTCTCTGTCTTGTGAGGTACTGATGATCGTCACTCTCTCCTTCACCTTTTATGAAGCTCAGATGTCAGACCATGTACCATGCTCTGCAGAATGGGCAATAATAAATGTCCCCATTTCTCAGATGGCACACAGAAGAGGAAAGCTCCACATTCCCTCACCACATGTTAGAACCAGGAATAGGACAAATGTCCTCAGCGCTCTGTAGAAGTTTAAATGGAGACAAAGTTACTCACAGCTTGAAGAATAGGTCTAGGGGCAGACATGAACCTTGAGGTAGAGCGTTCACCTCTCATGTTTGAGGATTTGATACTACAAAAAGTAAAAATATAAAATCCAAACATTTTTGGTTCTTGTTTTTTGTCTTAATGAATTAATTAATTTTGGTCTTCTCTTGGCTGTGCTCAGGAACCATTTCTGGCAGTACTGGATTGCAGTGCAGAGATTGGGATCTGGTTGGTTATGCGTAAGGCAAATAAATACTTCAATCCCTGTCCTAGCCCTCGAGCCCCTGTCCCCAGATCTTCATGTGGCTCCTCTCTTGGCCTTTAAGTGTTGGTTCAAATAGCAAATATTTTTCTCAAGATCACACATCTCATAGACCATTACCCATCTCATTAGTCCATTTTGTTATCCAATTTTTTATTGTGGAACCCCAATGACCAAGCTCAGTGCCTAGCACACAAATATTCAGTAATATTTACAGAATGAATAAATAAGTTCTATTGCTTCACTGACACCTATGACCTTCTAAAACAGAGGAAATGAGAAACCTGGTGACTAAGAAAAACTATTATTAGCAAGCCTTGGGGGAAAAATCCTTTGCCAATTTTCTCAAGCTAAAAAATGATTTTCTTAGGAAATGAGAAGAAAGAAGGTTTTTGTGGACAAAATTAGACTGATAAAAATAAATTCTGGCTAGTATTTAGATTTACAATTTAGAAAGTTGTGGTGACACTAAGTTTACATCTACCCACATTTTCTAGCATAAACACCACTCTGCAAATATTAACTATGTTTCTGGCAACAGCTTTATGAAGGGGCATATATTATTCTCTGGATTTTACTGAAGAAAATTACTCATGATGCCATAGCTAGTGAGTGTCAGGCCACAACACGGTCTTGCAAGCCTGAAGCCCCAAAGTCCTACTTAAGGATGTTCAGAATAAATATTTTAATTGATAACATGCTTGGAAAAAGACAGGTAGGACAAACGGAGGAAAATCTTTTGCTTAATCAAGGGGTGGGGAAAGAGGGAAATGGGGGGCATTGGTGGTGGGAATGTTGCTCTGGTGAAGAGGGGTATTTTTTTTTTTTATGATTGAAACCCAACTACAATCATGTATGTAATCATGGTCTTAAATAAAGAAAAAATTTAAAAAATAAATAAAATATTGAAAAAACCAAAAGTGTGATAGAACAAATCACAAACTAGTATGTTTTAAAAAACAGAACTGTTATCTGGCGATTTAGGAGACCGGAAGCTCCAGGCTTTCTAAAGGCTACCAGGGGTCCTCAAACTTTTTAAACAGGGACCCAGTTCACTGTCCCTCAGATCATTGGAGGGCCAGACTATAGTAAAAACAAAAATTACGAACAAATTCCTATGCACACTGCATACATCTTATTTTGATGTGAAGAAACAAAATGGGAACAAGTACAATATGTGACCCGCAGGCCGTAGTTTGAGGACCACTGTAACTCTCTAGGCTTTGAGAAGTGGTAGTTCGGGAATCCTCCTTGTCTTTTCATAGCTTTCATGGGTTCCTATTAAGTTAACTTGGATATTCCTTGGCTTGTAGCAACATCATTTGATATTTGGCTGCTTTGCACAACTTTATTTTGGTCAGAGTCTGTGTCCCTGCTAAGCCAGGATGAGTTCATCTTAGTTAACTACCCTAAAGAGCCTGTTTCCAAATAAATTCCAGTTCTAAGATTTTCAATGAACATGAATTTGTACAGATTCCATTCTACATTGGCGGTATTAGACTGTGAGGATCTCTCCTTCCTGCCCAGTTTCTGTAAGTTCTCCAGAAGAGCAGGGGTTGGGCTGGAGAGATAGCGTGGAGGTAGGGCATTTGCCTTGCATACAGAAGGATGGTGGTTCAAATCCTGGCATCCTATATTGGTTCCTTCAGCCTGCCAAGAGTGATTTCTGATCGTAGAGCCAGGAGTAACCCCTGAGCGCTGCCAGTTATGACCCCCAAACCAAAAACCAAACCAAAACAAAAGAGCAAGGGTCCTGGTAGTGGTGGTTTATATTTCTTTTCTCTCTTGTCTGTGACTCACACCTATTGGCTCTAATCAGTGCACCTTTTCCCACCAAAAAGAATCCAAGTGTTTTATGTGGATAAGTCACACCCACCCACCCACAAACACAATTATAAATCTGTGTCATCTAGAGTACCGCTTGGAATTTGGTGTGTGTGGGGTAGTCTTCCCAGCAGTGCTCAGGGGTCTTTTCGGTTATGCGTAGACCAGATGGCTCAATCCTATGGTGTGGCAAGGTGGTGCTGCTTGGGACCTGTGGTCCTAGAGGTGACCAAGCCACAGTTGGTGGTGCTTGGAGGGGTCAGATGGTGCTAGGGATCAGAACTGGGTTCTTGTGTAATCAAGGCACATTTCCATACCCCCTGAACTATCTCACCAGTTTCCTTGGTTTTTATTAGAACCTTCCCTAGATGACTCCAAATAATGTCCCACAGTAAGATAAATAAGTAGGTGTGAGGTAGAAACATTATGGTCAGACAATAAATAATGAGTGATTCCAGAATGTAGTAAAGGAAGACTGAGGAACAGTTGGGTAACAACTATGATAGCTCATTAATAACTATAACATTGTTATGGTCATTAACTCTATAGTTAATAGAATTCTTTTTTTATTTAAGAACCACGATTTAGAGTTCTTGATAGTTGAGTTTTAGGCATATAATATAATAATATAATATAATAATATTTTTGTTTTGGGGCCACACCAGTGATGATCAGGGGTTACTCCTGGCTATGTGCTCAGAAATTGCTCCTGGCTCAGGGGACCATATGGGACACTGGGGATCAAACCCAGATCCGTCCTGGGTCAACTGTGTGCAAGGCAAACACACTACTTCTGTGCTTATCATGCAGACCCCCTTTTTGCATATAATATTTTAATAACAATCTGATCACCAATGTCAACTCCATCACCATTGCTGCCATACTCTGTCATCTTTCACCCTCTACTATCCTCCCCTACTGCCTGCCTGCCACCTTGGTACATTATAGCTTTTGGTGGGTGCAGCTTAGATCTTATATTTTCAGTGTTATTTTGGATGTATAGCTTTGGATGCATACAAATCTTTAGATCCAAAGCTAGACATGCTTTGGATGTATAGCTATAGCATTCACCTACATCACCTATATAAATAACCAACCAAATACTCAGATCCCTCTTCTCTCATTACTTCCCTTTCTCATCATAATGTTCCTTTCTGCATTAATTTATTTTCTTCTCTGTGCTTATGCTTTGAAGACTCTGGGGCCAAGTGTGATCTAGGCTTTCCCCCTTTCCTACATTACATTTCACCATTCAATTCCTACATTACATTTCACCATCCAATTATTTTATAAGCCACAGATAAGCAAAATCATCCTGTATCTTTCTTCTTCTGGCTTACTTTACTCAACATGATATCATCTACTAGTTCCAATCAGGTTGCAGCAAGTTGCATGATTTCAACATTCCTTGCAACGATATAGTATTCCATTGTGTATTGTTAGTGTATCATCTGTATTGGAGCCTTTGGCTCCAAAATGAGTGCCTGGTAAGACTCAGGCCTGAAAGCAAACATTGTTGATGCAGGAAATAATCCACACAGTGAAGAGGTACAAGAATGGGTTCAGGAAATCCAGAGCTCAAGAACGGAATTCAGCCACCCAAGTTTTCTGCTCTTAAAATGGAACGCAGCTCAGTGGAAGAAGACTGAAGAATAAGCCTCTGCCTTCCTCAGACCCCTGCTTTTATTGACAAAAATCAGGTCCCACCTTAGGGTGGGAGAAGAATACCAAGTAGGGAATAATTCAATATACCATCACCAGATTACACCCTAGAATGGAGTACAAATATTAATCAGGGTAGGGTCAGTAGTCCAATAGTATATATGCACCAAATTCCATAATCCATTCATCTGTGATTTGACTCTTAGGCTATTTCCATAGCTTATCTTTTTTACTAAGTGAAGTAATAAATAATGGCATGCATATATCTTTTTAAATAATAGTTTTTAAGTCATGGGAGGGGGTAGATACCCCAAAGTGGGATTGCTAAGTCATATAGAAGCTCAATTCTAAGTTTAATGAGAACTCTCTATACTGTTTTTCACAGGGGTTGAACCAGAATTCCCACTAGCAAGAATGAAATTCCTTTTTTTTTCACTATATCCTAACCAGCACCAATTGTTCCTATTATTTTTGATATGTGTCATTCTCACTGGTTTGAAATATCCATTGTCTTGAGTTTTATTTCCCAGAAGGTAAATGCTGCTAAGCACTTTTTCACAAGCAATTAACTTGTCTTCCTCTGAGAAGTGTCTATTGATATCTCTTCCCATTTTTGGATAGTTTCTTAATTGTTTTGGCTGATCTTTGTTAGTACTTGCTATATCCTGGATAACAAGCCTTTATCTGAAGTGTTGAATGGGACTTATTTTTTTCCTATTCAGTTAGTTGTCTTTTAGTTTTAGCTTGTGTTTCTTTTGCCATGTAGAAACTCTTCAATTTGATGTAGTTCTATTTGTTTATATTTGTATTTGTTGCCTTTGCCAGTGGATCCTGAAGAGGCTTTGGGCTCCAAATCTTGGAGCATTATGTTTATATTTTCCTCCATGTACTTTATAGTTTTTGGTCAGATCAGCTAATAGAAATCTTAATAGCAATATAACTAAGATTATTTTCAAACAGAATTTGAAATTTATATTCTTTCTGCTATTCTTTCTTAAAATAAAGGAATATATACTTAAAAGATGAAATCTCCTAGTACTGGTGGGTTTTGAGCCCATAAGTCCTATTCCAGGCAAATGTTTACATAGTGACTATCACTGCTGTCTTATATTACAGTGTCTCATATTCATAGATATTGTGGTCTTTAGAAGATATCTTCATTCATCAATTTCATATTTCTGTCCTAGTTATAGAGAAAGACTTTCACCTACCAGAACTGTTTATAATTGCTTTCAGGTCGAACTAGCTCATTTTCTTACTAAATATGGTTATAATCAGTTGCTCTAATAGGAAAAAGTTCTATATTGTTGAAGTTTTGTTTTGTTTTGTTTTTGAACAAAGCAGAGTAGCAGTGTAGTGCACTGAGTCTCTTGGGCCCCTCCCAGTAGAACTTGATCTGTCATGGGCCATACCCAATGCTACCGACCACCAGTCCACACCTGGCACTGCTCAGGGGCCACCAGGTATCTCCCAAAGGTGACTGTGGGGACCATGCAATACTGCACATATGCACTACTATTTGATCTATCTCCCCTTTCCTTGATTTTTGTTTTGTTTTTAATCTGCTAAGAAAGCTTTTGAATCTCAGAACTTGAGATTCTGTCTTCATTTTTTAAGGGAAAATAAGAAAAAATATACTATGCCTTGCAGGTATTTAGGTATTGCAGGAATTCAATCAGTATTGATTTTACTTGAAAACTTAAAGCAGTATTTTGATTAAGATATACTTATGGGATCAGGCTGGGAATCCCTGCGAATCCACGGCTGCCTAGAGTGGCCAACTACAAAGGACTGTGAGTTTGTCTTCTC
>PVKC010017485.1:0-20181 GCA_004027635.1 Crocidura indochinensis | reverse complement strand
AAAGAAAGAAAGAAAGAAAGAAAGAAAGAAAGAAAGAAAGAAAGAAAGAAAGAAAGAAAGAAAGAATAGAGAATTAAAAATGGAAAAAGAGGGGCCGGGCGGTAGCGCTGGAGGTAAGGTGGCTGCCTTGCCTGCGCTAGCCTAGGACGGACCGCGGTTCGATCCCCTGGTTCCCATATGGTCCCCCAAGCCAGGAGCGACTTCTGAGCGCATAGCCAGGAGTAACCCCTGAGCGTCACCGGGTGTGGCCCAAAAACAAACAAAAAAAATGGAAAAAGAAGGGGAGAGAGTTTATTAGCAATTATATTTGTGAAAATTATTATATCACCAATAAAGTCATTAATGAACTAGCTGAAGGTTTAGTATGCTCCCATTTTTTTCTCCAGAGATGTGCAACACACAAACACACACACACACACACACACACACACACACACGAAAAACAACAACAAAACAAAAGATGTGCGTCAATTATTGTTTGTTTAGGCATATAAAAATATGGAAGAAATTGGAAATAAACATCTTTGGCCTAAAAAACAGGGAGATCTTATCCCCAAAGCACTTTGGCATAAGACCAACTCAAGGCTCAAGGCATGCTCAGTTGTCCAACGCCCTAGTCATTCTCAATGGACAGCTCTTCAGTCTCACAGTTGTTGCTGTCAGGTTTCTGTAGTTATAGATCCTAGTTCTTGTAGGTCCTGTGTTGAAGACCGGGTGGTCTGTAGTGTCTTCTGGTTCTGTTTCTCCATCAGTTAACATTGCAAAGAATCCTGCCCTAAAAGCAGACTATTGCTGTTGCCTGGTTGTCAGGGTGATATAAGAACTGATTTTGGAGTAAGTCAGTGCCATGGTGGTAGTAGGACCTTCCTTGGTAGAATTTATGTTCCTGGGCCCGGGAGATTGCATGGAGGTAAGGCATTTACCTTTCATGCAAAAGGTCATCAGTTAGAATCCTGGTGCCCCATATGGTCCCCCGTGCCTGCCAGGAGCAATTTCTGAGCATGGAGCCAGGAGTAACCCCTGAGCACTGCCGGGTGTGACCCAAAAACCAAAAAAAAAAAAAAAATTTATGTTCCTGGTACAGGTGTGGGAAACCATGTTTATTTCTGTAAGTGGTATCCTTGGTTCAGGGTTGAATAGTCAATGTCGAATCAACTGGAGTCTAAGCCAAATCATTATGCCATTTGTCTAGTCTAAGGTCCCATTGCAGTATAAAAAAATTTGTGTTCCCATCCTATTAGATAAGAACTTGTTTGTAACTGTTAACTTTTCCCATTTTGATGTGCCTATGCAAAAAGGGACAGTGTCACAGATATCCATAATGTTTTTCAAAGTCCTTCAACCCTTCTTCACATGACAGTATTTTGTTTCAATTTACAGATAATCCAAAATTATGCATCATAATGACAATAACAGCAGAAGGGTATTATTTGCATGAAATGAGTTTGATAATATGAAATTTTAGCATAAAAATATCCAGATCATACTGAAAGGAGGTAAAGTGATGTGCATGATATCCCTTCAATAACAGTGCCTAAAAGGAAATAAAGGAAGAGAGAGAAGAGAGAATAAAAAAAATGTTTGCCATAGAGGCAGGTGGGAGTAGGGTAGGAAGAGAATGGGGAAGGAAACTAGGGACATTGGTCGTAGGAAATATGCACTAGTGAAGGGATGGGTATTGGACATTACATGACTGAAGCTGAACAACTTTGTAACTGTGTATCTCAAGATGATTTAAATTGTAAAAATTTTGTTTAAATACACATAAAAGGTCTTTGAATTGTATCACAGTGTGTTATTGTAGCACAATAGATTAACCATGATCCTTTGCAGAGCCAAAATTTAACAGTTTAGGGTTGGAACCATAGTACAGAGGGTAAGGAGCTTGCCACATAGGCTGCTGACCCGAATTCAATCCCTGGAATCCCACATGGTCCCTTGAGCCTGCCAGGAGTAACTCCTGAGTGCAGAGTAAGAAATAGCTCCTGAACACTTCCAGGTGAGTCCTACCCCAAAAAGAGAACAACAAAAAGAAATGAATAGTTTAGGAAAGTGACAGAATTAGGAGAGAAGTTTTGGGATTTCTAGTAAATACCCTTCTATCTTTGAGAAAGCTACTTGTCTTTAACCTTGCCTTTCCTAATTTTAAAATGAAGGAGCATTATAATCCCAGAATTCCATAGTCTGCATAGATGTTTCAGTTGTTTCATAAATATTTTTATTAAACTTTTTATTGTACAATCAGGGCCCAAGTATAAGTGGACAAGGTGTTTGCATTGCATAAAGCTGACCCACATTCAACACCTAGCACTCCATATGATCCCTTGAGAGCCATTAACAGTGATTCCTAAGCAGAGTCAGGAGTAAGCCCTGAGTACAGCAGAATGTGGTCTCTAAACAAAAATGAATTTAATATTAATAGAATCGTTCATACACTTTAAATATTATGTGCCCAGTTAGCTAATTGGATTCAGCCAATATTTTGCTGAAAACAAAAATAATAATCTTGTCTTATTTTTGTATTTTGAGAAGATGCTAAAATTGTCTTTAATTATGAAATGTATTCAACAAATATTTTCAACACTTCAAGCCTATTCATATAATTTCCTGGTGAGGACGTATACTAACTTTCACTAAAGCTAGACCAGCTTAGGCCACCTACTGGAAGATGGTCTCTTGTAATAAAGCAATACTGAGCAGTGTGATCACAAGAATGCTGTTGCCAACTTTAGTGCTTATTATGTCTGGGTATTTGATATTTATAATTAGGACAAGGAATTACGCTCTTGTTAGATAATGCACTAAAGTCTATTTTGAAGCAAAGTCCCTACTAACTCCTCTTTTTTAGCTGAAAAATGCACTGAGTTTGTAAGTCTAGAAAATGAGTTCGTATCATTTGCTACTATCTACAAGGGTGTATCATATTATACAGCTCTTTTTATTGGCTGTTTGGATTTTGGGTTTTGGGTCACAACCGGTGATGCTCAGGGCTTATTCCTAGCCATGTGCTCAGAAATCACTCCTGGCTTGGGGGTACCATATGGGACACCGGGGGATCGAACAGCGATCCGTCCTAGGTTAGCACTTGCAAGGCAAATCTCTACTGCTTATGTCACTGCTCTGGCCCCAATAAACAGCTCATTTTATAAATAAAATAGTAGATATTGAAGTTATTGTGTATGGTACCATAACTGAATATAAGTCCCATCTCTTATTAGATGATTCATCTTGGGCAATCACTTAATGTTTCTTTGCCTCCATTATTTTAAAAAAAATTGGGAACACACCCAGCAGTGCCAGGGTCAATTACTGGAAATATCCACAGCCACATGGTTCAAGGGGTTAAACCCAGGCTTCCTACATGCAAAGATCTTTTGTATTATCTCTGTAATCCTTTGACTAAATTTACTTCTTTCAATTTTGGCTTTGCTTTGAAGGCCACACCTACCTGTTTACCACACCCATCTGTCCTTGTGGCTTATTCCTACCTCTACATTCAGGGATCATTCCTGGCAAGGCTCTGGGACCAAATGCAATGCTGAATATCAAAGTCAGACCACTGGCAAGGCAAGCATCTTACCTATTGCACTCTCTCTACAGTCCCTGTCTCAAATTTTTATCAGTAAAATTGAATCATAAAAGTGCTGAATTAAAGTTTAGGCTGGGGTAGGATGAGCATAGGGAAAATCTATAATTACACCTCTTAAGATCACAAAAAAATCTATACTAAAATTTGACATCTATACAGAAATGAATATGAGACCCAAACAAATAGAGTTCTCATAAAAAGACAACTTTTTTAGGGGCCAGAGAGATAGCATGGAAGTAAGGCATTTGCTTTTCATGCAAAAGGTCATTGGTTCGAATCCCGGCATCCCATAAGGTCCCCGTGCCTGCCAGGGGCAATTTCTGAACAAGGAGCCAGGAGTAACCCCTGAGCACTGCCGGGTATGACCCAAAAACCACACACACACACAAAAAAAAAGACAACTTTTTTAAAAGATAAAAAGACAACTCTAAACAGACAGCAGATCAAGAAACACAATATAGTACAATGTGTTAAAATCTAGTGAAGACTTTAAAGATGCACAGCCTCCTTAGAGTGGAGAGGAGGGTTTTGGCTGAATACTGTTAGGGTCTGGAGTGAAGGACAAGACCACACAAGTGGATTAAAGTAAACAAAGCCTTATTTCATCTACCAACAGCTCCAAACTGGACAGCCAGGGTCACCTACCGAATAGGCAACCCCGCCCTTATATAAACAAGCCATTTTATATAGGGTTTTGCACAGGGAAGTCCATAGTGGGGGAGTGGAACTTATACTTAGATAGTGTGGTCAGATGCCTTGGGTGGCTCCTTGCGGCTTATAACTATTTCTTGCATTATGCAGCAGAAAAGCGGAACTTACTCTCAGGAACAAGGAACTATACTCATAAAGCAAAATACAGCCAATTGGCCTTTTGCTGGTTCAGTACCCAGGGCAACTGACCTGCAATCTTTCACAATACCTGTTACCCCAATTGTATGATCCCATACTTACATATAACAGGTTATAAACTGGCTCAGAGTTTCCCTTAGAAACTGTGTTGGTAGCCTCACAATCTTGCTGAAAGAAGCACTAGCAGACATTATATTGAAAGCCAGAGTTTACTTACTAATTAAATTCTGAGAGAAAATTCATGAGGAGAACTCCATCCACCTGAAAAATAACTGGGTTTGCTGAGAGTGGAGAGACAATTATCAAGAGAGCTTAGTTCTGCCTGTTAAACAGACCTGGCTATTACCAGTCTCTACTTGACTGCTAGCAGTAAACAAGCACCTTTTCAGACATTTCAAAGTACCACATTCTTCCCAAAGCATAGCCAACCTTCAAGAGGGCCCCACTGTCTGTGATATTCCCTCACTGGTTCACTGGTGATCAGACTGCTCTCTAATAGTCCCTGAGTGAGTGTTACTTCTTCAGCTAGATCTGAAGCACTGATCTCTTTTTATATCCACCCTATCATGGGTTCTGCATAAGTGGCCCACAAATCCCCTAGTCACTGCACAGACTAACTTGAATTCTATACCGTAGCCAGTACCAAGCAATCATAACTGGTAAAATTTGAAGCATTACTTAGTTTTTGTTCTAATGGAGATGATGCCTTGATTGCAAGCTTGAAATATTTATAACTGAGTTCTTTTTTTAATTTTGTTTCTTTGTTTGCTTTTTAGTCATGTCCATTAGTGCTCAGGGCTTGCTTCTGGTTCTGTGATTGGAAATCCTATGCAGTGCCAGGAATCAAACCTGAGTAACTGCCTTACAAGGTTGTACTTAGTTGTTGTACTGCTTTACCTGTTGTACTATCTCTCAGGTCCCTCATTGACCCTTTTCTCTAGAGAGGGGAGAAGTACTGGACTGAGTTAATAATGGACTTTGCCTGTTTAATGAGGCCTCCATAAAATAGTTTAGAACTTGGGGAGCATCCAACTTAGTGAACAGCTCCATATAACCACAGGGTAAGGCACCCAACTAAATGGACAGAAACTCCAATGCATAGGATCAACTCAGGCCTTGCCCTATGCCTCTCTTCATCTGGATTTCATCAGTATTCTTTGTCATATCCTTTAATAAACTCATAAACAATGTAAGTGCTTTCCTGAGTTTTGTGGCAATCTTGCAAGTAATTGAACCCTGGTGGAGGTAATAGGAACCTCCAATTCATAGCCAAGTCAGCAGAAATTGAGGTAACCTGGGAACCACTGCTTTATATCCTTCTTTTTCCATCAGGCACTTAATGTCTTGACATCTCAGATAAACATTAATTTACAAAGCAATACCTTATCAAAAGTATGTAATACAAGATACAAGAAAACAGTAATTTCTAACAGTCATTTTACATCAATGTCAACTTTAAAATTAAAAAAATTACACCTTTTGAATCAGAATCACATGGGTACATGAATATAGTATTACTTATTTCATGTTTAAATAGAGAATGATGCTGATGCGTAAATGCCATCAATGAAAAGAGATTTTCCTCATATTTTCACTACTCTAGTCCCATCTTCTCCCAATGGTTATTCACTTTTTCAAAGGTATGTCTCCTTTTATCCATCCATTTTTGTGCCTTTTCAAGTTGGATAATTGTTCTTGTCACTGTCATTCTGGAATAAGCTTATTTGACTATGTTATATTTCAAATATTGTAATGATTTTTTTTCTTTTTTTTTTTTTTTTGTTTTTGGTTTTTGGATCACAACCAGTGACGCTCAGGGGTTACTCCTGGCTCTGCACTCAGAAATCACTTTTGTCAGACATGGGGGACCATATGAGATGCCAGGATTCAAAGGACAACCATCCATCCTAGATTGGCTGTGTACAAGGCAAACACCCTGCCACTGTGCTAGTTTAGCTCAAAACTTCATCCATTTGGTGTATTTCTTTAAAAAAAAAAAAAACTTGATTGATTAATTGATAGATTTTCGGGTCACACACTGCACACTTAGGGGTTACTCCTGGTTCTGCAATCAGAAATTGTCCCTAGCAGATTGGAGGACCACATGGGATGCCAAGAATTGAACCAGGTCCTTCCCAGATTGGCTGCATGCAAGGCAAACACCCCACCACTGTGCTATCTCTCTGGCCCCCATTTGGTTTATTTCTACATATTTTTTATCTCATATGAAAGTCCTTAGCCTCCAATTTCTATTTTATTTTCAGATAGATTTCTTAGTAATCTGACAATTAAATGAAGAACTAGATTCAGCGATATTCACAAAATAATTATAATCTCAGAATGATAGGCTGATATTGCAGAGGATAGGGTGCATAGAACTAAGAATCAGACCCCCACACACTATATTATAATCTCCTAAAACTTTTTTATTCGCCTTGTAAGAAATTTTAATGTCAGTCTTTGGTTAAAAATTAATGCTTTGGGATGTGAGATGCAGCGTGGAAGGTAAAGTTTGCCTTGCACTTGACTGGCTTGCAAAACTGTGAACCTAGTTTGAATTCCCAGCACCACATATGATCTCCCAAGCACCAACAAGAGTTTCTCCTGAGCACAGACCCAGGAAAAAAAAATACCCCCGAGCACTGATAGGTGTGCAACACTACATACACACACACACACACACACACACACACACACACACACACACACGCATTCGTGTTTCATATATCTCTAATGTAAACAAAAATGTAGTCTACTGATTATTTGAGTAAGAAAACATCAAGTCACAAGTTACACATATTTTAACTGAACATTCTTTCAAGCTCACTCACTCATGTAAGTTGTAGAATTTGCAAGACCTTTTCTCAAGAGAATTCCTAGGTTTTCAAAAGTAGCAACTCAGTCCAAACATTGTTGCTACAGGGGCCCGGGAGATAGCATGGAGATAAGGCATTTACCTTTCATGCAAAAGGTCATCAGTTAGAATCCCGGTGCCCCATATGGTCCCCCTTGCCTGCCAGGAGCGATTTCTGAGCATGGTGCCAGGAGTAACCCCTGAGCACTGCAGGGTGTGACCCAAAAACCACAAAAAAAAAAAAAAAAAAACTATTGTTGCTACCAATCTCACAGTTGCTAGAATAGTGTCAGCCCTGCATCCAGTAGCTAAGAAAGGGGAAAGGGGAAAAGTTTCTTTGCATCAGAGAAAACATAATTCATGCTGGAATGATACCTACAAATTAATTATTTTTTAATGTATGGGATGGGCAATATTCATTAGTTTTCGGGACTTATTCTAGGATTGCCCCTGAACCCAGACAGGAATGAATCCTGAGTATTGAACTAGGAGTTAAGTGGACAAACTTAAACCCAAAATTGTTTGGGTTTTATTTTTGGTTGGTTTTGGTTTTGGTTTTGGTTTTTGGGTCACACTCGGCAGCGCTCAGGGTTACTCCTGGCTCCATGTTCAGAAATCGCTCCTGGCAGGTTCCAGGAACCATGTAGGATGCCAGGATTCAAACCTACGTCCTTCTGCATGCAAGGCAAACTCCATACCTCCATGCTATATCTCCGGCCCCCCAAATTGCTTTGAACTTATTTCACGACCAAAATAAATGAGAGTTCAAAGAAGACAACTCAGAGGTCAGTGACAATACTTGCAGGTGCAAGAACCTGGGTTCAAATCTCTACCCAACTTGTCCCAAACACCAGCACTTATGGAGGGAGACACTGAAAGGTCCCTAAGACAGGCTGAGTGATCTTTGTAGCCCCTGAAACCACTAGGCCTGAATCTAGTTGACATATTAACCTGTGTGAGCATTGATCTAGTTGGCAGAGCATCACCAGGAGAGCTGCCCCAGTCATCCAGTGTACTACTTGGGGCAACCCCTCCCCTAAAATACAATAAAATAAAATAATAAGAGCTAAAATATATGAATGCCAAAAGTTTTAATTTAAACTTGTTTATATATCCTAACAAAAATGCCAAAATCTGGAATTGGACCAATAATAGCACAACAGGTTTGGTGTTATCCTTGAATACAGCCACCAGGTTTGATCACTGATATCCCATATTATTTCCCAAGCAATGCCAGGTGTAATTCCTAAGTATAGAACCAGGAGTAGCCCCAAGCACTGCTAGGTATAGCCCAAAAACCAAAACCAAAACCAAAAATGAAACACCAGAATCTTCTAAAAACAGTAATGTGGGGCCGGAGAGATAGCATGGAGGTAAGGCATTTGCCTTTCATGCAGAAGGTCATCGGTTCGAATCCTGGTGTTCCATATGGTCCCCTGTGCTTGCCAGGAACAATTTCTGATCATGGAGCCAGGAATAACTCCTGAGCACTGCCAGGTGTGACCCAAAAACAAACAAACAAAAAAATAAAAACAGTAATGTCTGAGGTGTTATTCCCCTTGAGAGGTTTTTATTTTTATATAAATGTTGTATTCAACACATTTTATAGAGAATAATTTTGCACAACATATGTATATATATAGGTATAGCTATATATACATATATATGTATGTATATATATAGCAACTGGCTTGTTCTTTATGATAAAATTATCCGGCACATTAAAATATCTGAAGATCTACTTTCCAAAGAGAGTAAGATGATAATGGATATAGACATAAATCAGGCCTTACTACAAAATTTGAACTGCCTAATTTTTAAGATGGGTAAAAATTAGTAAAGTAAGATAAAATTGTGTTAATTATTAATGTTAATTGTGTTAAATATTAATTACCATCTTTAATTTCACATATAATCATTATTTCTTAGTGCTGTATTTAAATGTACAATGTAAGATGCTAAACATATGTTTGATTATCTATAAATGGTCATTGCTAATATGTGAGCCAAGTCTAATTAACACAAGTCTTAAAAAAGTAATTCTATTCTTCTTTCATTATTTGTCATGACTTTGTGCTCCTAAAGTTTTTTATAGCACCTGTTATTGATTGTTGATAACATCAGAAAGTGGGAGACCTCCCCCCAATAATCTGCAGAAACCCTAGGCTGCTGCCTTTTGGCAAAGGACACACCCAGCTGTGCTCAGAAGACCTGGCAATGCTCAGGTCTTAGTACAAAAAAATTGTACCAGAATCAGCTGCATGCAAAGCAAGTGCTTTAACCTCAGTATTATATCTCAGGTCCCAAGCAGCTTACTTAACTGTGGATTCCCCAAACCTGCTGAATTAAATAAAACTAAAGTTTGAGAAATGCTACCCCTTCATGGGTGCTGGCTATGTCCCACCACTGTTCTCCCTTGGGTTCATTTTTCCACAGGAAGCCGAACATAAACCACAAATTGTCTGTGCGCTTGGACCAGTTCCCTTTGTTGATCTGATACTCGAATAGCTTTTTGTGCTGCGACAGTGAATTTGTTGAATAGACCCCTTGTATTTTAGGAAAAGAAATTTAGTGTCCCGTTGCTCACCATCACCACTGGCTCTGGTAAGACTGAGGATTAACCGGCTTGGATTTCACCTTGTAGGATTAACATTTCACAGAGCACATAAAGCCACTTGAAAGTCAAGATGAGACTTGGTAAAGTTTTATGTCCTGAGCTCTTTATATGGTTGGGTTCTTGCCTTTGGCCACTTGTCAGACATGGCAGCTGAGGCGGCTGAATTGGATGAGGTAGTAACACTCAAGAGTCAAACCAGCTGCAAGATGCTCTCCTGGAAGATACAGCAAGGACTGCTGATCCATCTCCTGCCATTGTCATGATAAACTTTCCAGCTGGAAACAGAAGGAAAGAATAATTCATCCTCTACTCTTTGGTGTTTGGAAATGGATAAGCAGGAGAAAAGGCAATCAATTTTTGCTGAGATTAATAATTGTATTACATAGGGTTTTCAGCCTCCTAGAAAGGTTAAAACTCAAAGCAACAGATAGACTTGTAGGCTTATTATGTCATTTTAACAAAGGATAATTCAGGATGGAGATGTGACTAAAGAAGGGAAAAGGAATTGGGATTTTTTGAAGTGATCGATTGTAGGAAGATGACTGGCAATGTGGGAGACATGGATTATTTTAATTAGATTTGTTTTTTAAGACTCATCTCAATGGGACTCCCAATCTCTGATGACATAGTGGGTCATCTTCTGGTACAGAAGAGCACCTTCCTTAGAGAAATTTATACTCTGTTTTAGGTAGATATAGGAGGATAAGATGTTTTTCCTGCAAATGTTATCCATTACTATTAGATCAAAATAATCCTTACACCAAAGTGGCATCTTTGAAGGTGCTAATGCCCTTCAGAATCAATAGCACACCCAGTCATGGAAAAACTCAACAGGGGCTGGCACAGAAAGATGATTTCAGAGTATTTTCTTAGGTTCTAACTGCAGCACCTGCACAGAACAACTGGCCTATATCCTTTGTTCAAGTAGCACTCCAGGTAGTCCTCAGGGCACGATACAGGGGATTGAAACAGTTCATCTGCATGCAACGCAATTTTTTAACTATTGTACGCTCTCTGTGTTACCCCAAGCCTATATTCTGCTGTAGCCTCTCTCTTTTTTTTTTTTTTTTTTTTTTGGTTTTTGGGCCACACCCGGTGATGCTCAGGGGTTACTCCTGGCTATTCGCTCAGAAGTCTCTCCTGGCAGGCACGGGGTGACCATATGGGGAACTGGGGGATCGAACCGCGGTCCATCCTAGGTTAGCACAGGCACCTTACCCCCAGCACCACCACCCAGCCCCCTCGCTGTAACCTCTTAATCCAAATTATTGAAAGTAAGATAAATAATTTTTCGGGGCCCGGGAGATAGCATGGAGGTAAGGTGTTTGCCTTTCATGCAAAAGGTCATCAGTTCGAATCCCGGTGCCCTATATGGTCCTCCGAGCCTGCCAGGAGCAACTTCTGAGCATGGAGCCAGGAGTAACCCCTGAGCACTGCCGGGTGTGACCCAAAAACCACAACAACAAAAAAAAAGATAAGTAATTTTTCAAATAAGTTTGCAAGTGTCTGGAGATAGTTCTGTGGACTGGAGCAGATGCAGAAGGCCCAGTTTAATCCCTGAACACCACAGAGAGCCATCCCAAGCACCACCCCAGGAGATAACCTTTTTACACTGCCAGATGTGAACCCCAAGAAACAAAAAAGAGGGGCCGGGCGGTGGTGCTGGAGGTTAGGTGCCTGCCTTGCCTGTGCTAGCCTAGGACGGACCATGGTTCGATCCCCTGGTTTCCCATATGGTCCCCCAAGCCAGGAGCGACTTCTGAGCAAATAGCCAGGAGTAACCCCTGAGCGTCATCAGGTGTGGCCCAAAAATCAAAAAAAAAAAAAGGAAACAAAAAAGATTTGTAGGAATTGGGAGATATTACAGGGATTAGAGAAACCAATTACAGTTAAACTCCTGGAACTATATGGCCTTTCAAGTTCCATCCCATACTGCAGGGCAGGATAGCAAAGCTTCTCAGGCCCCTCGCACTGATCAAACCGCCCAGCAAATTGAGCTGGCCTGGGACCCTGGAGCATCTCTTGGGAGCCCCTATCCTCAAAAATTATAGAAATTAAATGCATAATGGTATACACAAAGAATAAAGTTTGTCTTTAAGGAAGACTAAGTTACAAATAATAAGTAATAAACAGAATTAAAAATAATAATAAACAGGGGCCGGGTGGTGGCGCTGGAGGTAAGGTGCCTGCCTTGCCTGTGCTAGCCTAAGACAGACCGTGGTTGATCCCCCGGTTTCCCACATGGTCCCCCAAGCCAGGAGCGACTTCTGAGCGCATAGCCAGGAGTAACCCCTGAGCTTCACCGGTGTGGCCCAAAAACCAAAATAATAATAACAATAATAATAATAATAATAATAATAATAATAATAATAATAATAATAATAATAATAATAATAATAAAAACAATCCTTTTTGAAATCTAAGTAACTACCTTCAGGAAAGGGACAGCTTCCACTAGGGGGCACTATGGTCACGATCTAGTGCCCAGTCTGTGAAGTAGCAAAAACTGGAGAGTGTGATCAGTTTATATATTTGTACTGAGAGTACTTTGAGCAGAAACATTTTTTAATGCCACTTTTACCATAATGGGTTCAAAAACTACTCAAGCATATGTTTTTAAGTTGGAAAGACATTTTATATAAATACATGTTGACCGACTTGAGGCCAATGTAATCTCTTTTTATTAGTTGCTATGTTGTTCGGTTGCTATGTTGTCGAGTAGGAGTCACAAACAAAATCAAGAAGATCACATTTCCTCTGTCTCAGCCATTTGAAAAGCTTCATACCCCTAAGAATCCTCATGTCCAGTTGTGCTAGAGCAACAACATTGTGCGAGAGTTTAAACTGAGAAAGATAATAACAGTTCTAGCTGGCATTTATTTTAACACCAAGTGCCAGGCAAGGCACTTCATGTGGATTAGCTTTTCAATCCCCACAGCAAGTCTCTGAGTTCAGCACTATTATTATATGTTCACTGGACAGATGAGGAGACCAAAGCCCACGGAGGATTGAGTATTGCCTCTGGGATGTGCCAGGCCAAAGGCAGTGTCAGCATTCAGCCAGGGCACATCCAACATTCTGAGTTTGAGCTATTTCTATGTCGTGATGAACAAACACAGAACTAGGTCTCTTTATATATATATATATATATATATATATATATATATATATATATATATAAAATATCCCTTTGCCTATTTGTTTAGTTTTTATTTGTTTTGTTTTCGTTCAGAGTCTCCAACCAGTTCTTAGGGTCCTTCTAGCTTCTCAGTCAACACAGCGAGCAGCTTGATGCAAGGAGCCAGGTCATTCTGGCAATGTTCAGGGAATTTTGTTACAAATTAAATGGTGATATTTTAGTTTAGGTTAAAAAAAGATGCTCATGGGGCCGAGGAAATGATTGAAAGGACTGAAGCACTTGCATTGCATGTTATTGTCCCATGAGAACTAAGCCAGGAATAGCTCCTGAACATCACTAGACATGCATGTCACCAAAAAAAAATAAATAAATAAATAAATAAAGGAAAGGAAAGGGAAATATAGGAGTGGGTAACATTGACTAAAAGAACATTTTACAAGAAGGCTGAGGGAAGACACCAAAAGATGAGTTTATGCCAAGAACCTAGAATATTCAAGGCTGAGATGGGATGTCTCATAGATGTCAGTTCTACATGATGCCAGAACAACCAACAGCAGAGGAAAATCTCCTTCCTTTCCTTTCCTCTCACATCTTCTTCCCTCCTATCCCCTTCTCTTCTCCCCTCGCTTCCTCTCCTTTCCTCCTCCTGTTGGTTTCCGAATACCCAAATTTCTTTTTATTTTTTTTTTATTTTTTTGGTTTTTGGGTCATACCCGGCAGTGCTCAGGGGTCACTCCTGGCTCCATGCTCAGAAATTGCTCCTGGCAGGCACGGGGGACCATATGGGGCACCGGGATTCGAACTGATGACCTTTTGCATGAAAGGCAAACGCCTTACCTCCATGCTATCTCCCGGGCCCCCAAATTTCTTTTTACTGATAATCTATGGGCCCCCAAGAAGTAAAGGGAAGGGGATGTAGAAAAAGTACAGTGGGTAAGGTGCTTGCTTTGCATGCATATAACCTGGGTTCAATCTTTGGCATTCCATATAGTTCTCTGAGTACAACCAGGAGAAATTCCTGAATGCAGAGCCAGTAGTAATTTCTGATCATTGTCAGGTGTGGTTCAAAACTGAGAGAGAAACAGAGTGAAAAACAGAGGAAGACAGAGACTGAGTCAGTGAGAAAGTGTGAGAGAGACAGAGAGAGAGAAAAGATGAATCATGAAGATTCAGCTGTAATCCAAGTTACACTAAGCTACATTTTATTCCTTAGAACTGAGTCACTATGTTTAAATGAGTTTTTTCTCTTCAAGAAAGTAGAGCCAAAAAAGGTGAGGACATGTTTTAAAATCTCCACCCTCTGTTAAGAAGAAAATGAGAAATCAGTTGGAGATCATTTGATATGAATACTCTTTGCCTTGTTATAACAGAATAAACACTGAGCATTACATGAGCCAAAAAACAGAGTATGGTCATATTGGGGGTCATTGAGAATAAAGTGACAGGAGTAACAGCATAGAGAAAACAAGCTCTCACCTTCCTGTTGCGGAAAATCAATGATCAAAGAGTAGACAGAGAAAGAAGAGTAACATTGGCACTAGAGGTAAGGTGTCTGCCTTGCAAATGCTAGCCAAGGAAGGACTACGGTTCAATTAATTCCCCCAGTGTCCCATATGGTCCCCCCAAGCCAGGGGCAATTTCTGAGTGCTTAGCCAGGAGTAACCCCTGAGCATCAAACAGGAGTGGCCCGAAAAACCAAAAAAAAAAAAAAAAAGAAGAGTAACACAATAAGCTAGAAATATAAAAACAACACAGGCCAGAGAGATAGCACAGCGGTGTTTGCCTTGCAAGCAGCCGATCCAGGACCTAAGATGGTTGGTTCGAATCCCTGCGTCCCATATGGTCCCCTGTGCCTGCCAGGAGCTATTTCTGAGCAGATAGTCAGGAGTAACCCCTGAGCACCACCGGGTGTGCCCCCCCCCCAAATAAGACAACACAAAGTGAAATAGATAAAAAGAGGGAAGGAAAGTTTCTTCCAGCTTACGGTATGGGAGGGAAAACTGTTGTTTAATGTATTTTATTACCATTTTACATTTAAAATCTATACATAAGCATTAGTTTGGTCATTTATTAAACCATATAGGTTTTGTTTCTGTATAATTTTTAGAATGTTTAGGGTAGTAAACTTGATCTATATGGCAACACGATTTTAGAAAAGACCTCACAGCACAGCCCCTTTTATCCCATGTCTTCCCTCTCACAACTCTTGTCTAGAAGAATGCAAATTCAGAATGGTGGGTGTTTCCTTAAGTTTTCACCTGGAAGGCTACAAATTCCCACAACTCAGACGATTTGCTACTGTCTCCACCCCAACTCTCCTGGTAGAGCAAAATGGGTTTCTGTTAGAAAAAGGAAAAACAGGGCCCGGGAGATAGCATGGAGGCAAGGTGTTTGCCTTTCATGCAAAAAGGTCATCGGTTCGAATCCCGGTGCCCCATATGGTCCCCCGTGCCTGCCAGGAGCAATTTCTGAGCATGGAGCCAGGAGTAACCCCTGAGCACTACCGGGTGTGACCCAAAAACAAACAAAAAAAATTAAAAAAAAAAAAGAAAAAGGAAAAACAAAAATAAAAACCCCAAACCCTAAATTGGTGAATTCACATAGTCATTAAATAAAAAGAAAGAGACAGAAACCAAGTCTCTAGCATATGGTTTAATGACTTCTCCATGAGGGAAATGGTCACCTTCATGGTAGATTGCCCACATGGTGAATGGAGGCAGGAGGGAGAAGGGAAATATTCTCAGAAAGTCCAGCCCTCTAAATTAAGTGCATTAATTTCCTGAATAAAAACACACCTGTCATGAAATCTACTGCCCTTAAGAGATACTTGATACGGCAACTGTGATGGATCCCGGCTGAAAATACTCCATTTCCCCTTAGTCACCCTCCTTCAGGCCAGTGTAAGTCTGCTGGATAAAGTAACAGAAGGAAGCAAACAGATCTCAGATGGAATTCTTTGGCCCAGAGGAAAACTACAGAGGGGACAGGGGGCAGGTTGTGGGGATTTTTTTCTCTTGTCCTTGGGGCAGAGCAAATCTGGAGCCTCAGAAAACCTGTCTTAGAAATGACCCAGTGCCTTCCAAGGGGGAGCAGGAGGGAGTGGCAGTGGGAAGCAATTGCTATGAACCGTTTATCATCTGTCACCCACAAAGTGCCAGAGCTAATCAGCCTCCTGACTTGCCATCATGCCTAGCACCCTGCTATCAGTGCAAGCCTTCATAGACACTTACCTGGTAAAGGGAATCCCCATGTGTGTAGTGTACAACACAGATGAAAATCAGCAAGGTGGAATCCTGTCAACTGGGGTAGGAGAGCAGTGACTCTGCCATGGTCAGATCAGCAGAATCCACTGAGCATCTTCAATATGCAAACAGCAGTGGGAACAGGTATGGTCAAGACTCTGCCTCTGACCCCAGGTAGCCCAAGGTGCCCAAGAGCATGTTGTCACCCCTAGAGTGGTGAGTCCACTTTGTTTATGAACACCAGGATAGGATAGAGCTCAGAAAGTTAGTCATGGCCAAGCTGTCCTCCTGTATTGAAGGCCCCAACATTAGCAAGCCACTCTCAGCATGCTTTGTTGTGGAGTACAGAAGATTCTGCACTGAGATCAACCAGCTAGATTCTCCGCAATGTTCTTCCTAAGCAAATTTGATTTTCTTTTTTTCCATTTTCTCTTTTTTTTAATATATATATATATATCTTTATTTAAACACCTTGATTACAAACATTATTGTGGTTGGGTTTTATCCATTCTTGTGGTACTAGTGAAGAAAAAGGGCCAGGTGGTCTCCTGGTGACACAGATCTTGCTCCTTCCCCTAAAACAATGATATAGCATTCTGGGGACTGAAATCTGAAACGTTTAGCCAATGATGGTTCTAATCAAGCCTGGAGAAGCTAAATTACAGTTCATTACCTTGGCTTTCATTTATCAACATGTGCTGAATAAATAAATGCCGAGTGGAGCTTAACTCTGATCCCTGAAGCCTTCTCCCCCTGGTCTCAAGTCTCTTTTGATTGGAATTAAAGCAACCTTGAAGAAGAAAGTTCTATGGAAAGATATTCAGTGGCATCTGATTAATTTTGAAAATAAGCTCTTAACCTTCAGGAACCTGGACCATGAAGGTTCAGAACAGATTTATCAAGCCAGTTCTATATGTTCACCTGGCTCCAAGCTATATATGAACTTGCCACCCAGACAGGAAATACTCATGAAGCATCAACTGTATGTTGGACACTTGTCAGGTTAGAAGAACCACTAAAGAGAGAGGTTCCTTTCTTCTCTTATAGTCTAGGATTAAACAAGACTGAGGAGTGAGAGAAGAAAGTCCACAGTACTCCAGGAAAGGAGCTGGTGCAGGGATATCAAGAAGGTCTCTGAGAAGGGAACCTCTGAGCACAAAGATACAAAAAATTAACAACAAAAAAGTAAGGAAGATTCAGGTGGGCAGGGGCAGTGGGAAGACCAGGTACAGGTAAGAGTTGAGTTGGAAAGAGAGTATCAGGTTAAAAAACTGTTTATCCTGGGACCCGGGAGATAGCATGGAGGTAAGGCGTTTGCCTTTCATGCAAAAGGTCATCGGTTCGAATCCCGGTGCCCCATATGGTCCCCTGTGCCTGCCAGGAGCAATTTCTGAGCATGGAGCCAGGAGTAACCCCTGAGCACTGCCAGGTGTGACCCAAAAACCAAAACCAAAAACAAAAAAAACAAAAAAAAAACTGTTTATCCTAAGGACAACGGAAAGTCATCAATAGAAGTAAAGATAGGGGGCTGGAGAGATAGCACAGTGATGTTTGCCTTACAAGCAGCTGACTCAGGGCCTAAGGTGGTTGGTTCGAATTCCGGTGTCCCATATGTCCCCCATGCCTGCCAGGAGCTATTTCTGAGCAGATAGCCAGGAGTAATCCCGGAGCACTGCTGGGTGTGGCACAAAAACAAAAACAAAAACAAAAAGTAAAGATGGATCAAGATTACATTTTAACAAGCTATTTTGTTGGAAATACAGAGAAAATGTTAAAAAAAAAAAAAAAACCTATAAACCAGTTTAAGGAAGCTTGTTCCAAATGCAAGTGAAAAGAGATGTGAACTAGGTAAAGTGTCGGGCAGAGTAGATGAGGAAATCTGGATCAATAGATAGACAAATCTAACTCTTGGGGATAAATAGTACAGCAGATAGAGTGATGGACTTGTAAGCATTTGACCCTGGTTCAATCCCAACACCATATATGGTTTCCTGAATTCCACCAGGAGTGATCAGAGCACAGAGCCAGAAGTAGCCCTAGGTATTGGCAGGTGTGGCCCCCAAACTGCAAACAGATAATTATGTATCCAACTCTCATGGTTTAATATTAGTTTGCATAGTTCCGGGGAAATGCATAATGTTGTTAGAATTTTAATTCTAATCTTAATTAAATTTTTTTTTTTTTTGGTTTTTGGGCCACACCCGGTGACGCTCAGGGGTTACTCCTGGCTATTCGCTCAGAAGTCGCTCCTGGCAGGCACCGGGGACCATATGGGGAACCGGGGGATCAAACCGAGGTCAGTCCTAGGTTAGCGCAGGCACCTTATCTCCAGCGCCACCACCCGGCCCTAATTAAATTTTAATTTAATTTAATTTTTTGTTTTTGTTTTTTGGGCCACACCCGGTGACAATCAGGGGTTACTCCTAGCTATGCGCTCAGACGTCGCTCCTGGCTTGGGGGACCATATGGGAAACCGGGGGAATCGAACCAAGGTCAGTCCTAGGCTAGCGCAGGCAAGGCAGGCACCTTACCTCAAGTGCCACGGCCCAGAAATTTTAATTTTAATGTTTAATTTTCTTTTTTTTTTTTTTTTGGTTTTTGGGTAACATCCGGCAGCACTCGGGGGTTACTCCTGGCTCCATGCTCAGAAATTGCTCCTGGCAGGCAAGGGGGACCATATGGGGCACCGGGATTCGAACCGATGACCTTTTGCATGAAAGGCAAATGCCTTACCTCCATGCTATCTCCCAGGCCCCTCAAGAAATTTAGAAAGGAACTTTCTATAACAAATACAAAGGCAGGAATAATCTCGGTAAATTTAAGAATCAGGGTTAAAGGGGTTGAAGCAATAGCACTGTGAGTAGGGCATTTGCCTTGTACAAAGATTCGACTGACTCCCAACAGCAGCCAGAGTGATGACAAAGAGCAGGAGACAGGATGAGTCACTATAAAGAACCATGAGCAGTTCACATGCCAATGGTGCTGCCTGGGTCCCGCTTTTCATACAGCCTGCTATCCATAGCAAGTCCAACTGGACTGATTTATATTGATCCTTCAAATTTATACCGAAGTGGTACCATAAGCACCACTGCGACTGCTGCAGCACCAGTGATACAATGTTCTTCCCAGGAAAAAGAAATGGCTATATACAAAAAGGAAGGGCTAAATACAATGTAAACAGACATTACATATAATACAGACAAACATGAAATCTAGAGGTGGCCACCACACACACACTCACACATAGACAAACAAAAGGATGGATCCATAGGAAAAATTTACCCAGGTAGAATGGGTCAAAGTGCTTCAAAATATAAAGCCGGGATGTCAAGTGAAAAAGTGTACTAGTTCCTTGGAGTAATCAACATTGATGGAGAACTTTGCTGAAAAAATAAAAAGGCTTCATGGTTTAGAAGCTGCATAGAACATTCTTAAAACAATCATAATATTTAAGACTAGAATACTAAATGATATGATAATGGGCACTGTAAAAAGAGTCTATGGTGGGACCGGAGAGATAGCATGGAGGTAAGGCATTTGCCTTGCATACAAGGACAGTGGTTCGAATCCCAGCATCCCGTATGGTCCCCTGAACCTGCCAGGAGCGATTTCTGAGTGTAGAGCCAAGAGGAACCCCTGAGCACTGCCAGGTGTGACCCAAAAACCAAAACTAAAAAAAGAAGAAGAAAGAGAGAGAGAAAGAAAGAAAGAAAGAAAGAAAGAAAGAAAGAAAGAAAGAAAGAAAGAAAGAAAGAAAGAAAGAAAGAAAGAAAGAAAGAAAGAAAGAAGGAAGGAAGGAAGGAAGGAAGGAAGGAAGGAAGGAAGGAAGGAAGGAAGAAAGAAAGAAAGAAAGAAAGAAAGAAAGAAAGAAAGAAAGAAAGAAAGAAAGAA
>PVKC010017484.1:0-20190 GCA_004027635.1 Crocidura indochinensis | reverse complement strand
CCTTCCCTTCCCTTCCTTTCCTTTCCTTTTATTTCCTTTCCTTCTTTCCTTTCTTAGGGAGCCACACCTTTTAATGATCATAGATTATTCCTGGCTCTGCACTCAAGAATCTTCCTGTGATGCTGAGGATTGAAGCCACGTTGGCTGTGTGCAACGGAAAAACTTACCCATTATACTATATCTCTAGCCCCGTAATTACTTTCAAACTTCACAAAAGCTCATATCTAGACCTCCAATTATCTCTGCAACATTTTTACCTACAAAGATAAGCCCTCTTAAATGTTTAAGAGGTATGCTTGTAAGTGTTAAAGTCTCCCGAATCCTGGTCAGCTTCTTTATCATTGTTCTGCCTAATTTGAATGCAATCAAAATACACTGATATATCATATGTGAATAAAATCAGAATTAGTATTTGTAACTGTCATTTATGAAAAAAAAATCCATTCAGGCAACATACATCCGTCAATGTTAAGCAAGGAGAAATTTTTTTTTCAAAAATTCCATTCATGCCAGCACAATGCAATGAATAAAAAACTACAAAGATTTCTTAGTTCTTTGCAAACAAAGAGTAAAATTGGAGAAGTGTAAAATGGAGCAGCATGCTTTAGTCACAGCTCAGTAGCAATTACTGAAGATGATTGTGTTAGCTCTCTCCAGGAGATGTCACTAAAGAGAGTGGCAAGGACATGTTTCACCTATTTATGGCAAAAATATAACTAGGAGTGGTTGTGGTATCAGGGGAGATGTAAAGCTTTGTTCAGACCGAAAGTACATTTGTCCATTTTAACTGCATTTTCCTCTATGAAAAAGGAGGAAAAAATAAACAATGTGAAGTTGGCTATATAAGCATTTTTATTCTAGAGACTGTTCATTAAGGAAGGCATTTTGTATCTATATTTACTGAACTATTGCTTCTAAAAATATCTGAAAAAGGAGGTTCTTGGCTCCTGTAAACTGAGCTAAAACCATTTTTTCCCAAAGCGAAATCATATATACTTTATTAGAGCTTCAGGGCAAAAGTTTGCTCATAAGATTTTCAATATATGTATTTTTATGTGTTCATTTCCTTCAGTGTATAGGAATAGAAATATATATTTACTTAGTAATGTTGAAAACGTAATCTAGCTATCCAGCCCAAATGATGAAAATATTTCAAATACACATTTTATTGATAAACTCTTGACAATATTTTCAAAAATCATTGAAAATTGATGTTGTAACAGGAGAGCCAATTGTGCTAATATGGTAATATAAAGATAAAAATGTAACAAAAACTGGGCTTTAAATATCAAAGAATTTACTTTACCTATCTATATACTCTAAGTATTCTAACTCTATTTTTGCCATTACTTTTTAAAGACGCAATATGAAATGATTAGGATTTATTTATAATATATAAAAACTAAATAGGATTAAAGTTATATTACAGCATGCGGGAGCACTTTTCTCACATATGGCCTACCCAAGTTCAATCCCCAACATCCTAAATGTTCCCCTGTGCCTTCCAGGAAAATCCTAAACAGACCAAGGACTAAGTCCTAAGCACCACTAAGTATGGGCCAAAATCCTAAATAAATTAATTAAAATTGAAAAGAGCAAATGATTTTATTAAGAAAATATTGCTTAACCAATTCTAGGGGTTAGTTTCATTGCTCTTTGCTGAAGCTCAAACATGGCCTAGACAAATCCCAAATAAGGCCATCTTTTAGTAAACATTAATATTTGGTATTCTTATGTTAATATTTGTCTTACATCTCCTTTAAGCTGGCAAAATATATATGGTTTTTTACCCTTTTATTATCTTCCTCCCTTAAGCTCTCCCAATAAGTCACTATGCCTGAATTCACTGTTCATATAAAGACACCAAAACCATTCTAAGTTGGTTATTGAACATCAATCAATAGTCCAGTTAGTAGTTCATCTCATATTTCTTGCTCCACCTCACATATACCCAATATCACAGGAGAGTACAGTTCTCTACTAGCTCAATGACCTATTTGCAACCTATTTTATGATGAGAGTAAGCATAAATGATGTTGTCTACTTTATTACGCACTTCACTTACTTTATCCACCCAAACTCCATCCTTTTTGTCCCTAGACAAAAAAAAAAGGATATTTTAATTTTAATGGAAATTAAGTGCTCTATGGCATTTTCATCGAACAATTTCTTTACTAATTATTAGTTGTTGAACATTTAAATGATCTTAATTTTATAATACATATAAGGTTGTAAACTAGACATAAGATAAACTATAAATATGTTTTTACTTTTATATAAATGATAAATTACGGGGCTGGGCGATGGCGCTGGAGGTAAGGTGCCTGCCTTGCCTGCGCTAACCTAGGACGGACCGCGGTTCGATCCCCCGGTTCCCCATATGGTCCCCCATGCATGCCAGGAGCGACTTCTGAGCGAATAGCCAGCAGTAACCCCTGAGCGTCACCGGGTGTGGCCCAAAAACAAACAAAAAAAAAGAAATGATCAATTACAATAAAAATCTTATATCTAATCAATATTAAATCAATAAATATAATTAAATAAAAGTGAGTACTGTAATGTATCTGTTTAATCTGACTCTATAATTTTGTTTGATACAGGCAACATTCAATACAAAAATGGTTCTCAGATTATCAAATTAACAAAGAAGTACAAGTCACATTTGTAGAAATTTAATTTCAGTGCACTCATCTTCATCATTGTGCAAAATATAAAAAGTATGGGGTCAGAGAGGTGGCACTAGAGCTAAGGCAGAATCTGCCTTGCAAGCGCTAGCCTAGGACGGACCACAGTTGGATCCCCAGGCATCCTATATGGTCCCCCCAAGCCAGGGGTTATTTCTGAGTGCATGGCCAGGAGTAACTCCTAAGTGTCAAATTGATGGGGCCTCAAAAACCAATATATGTATATATTGGTTTTTATTCTAACATATAACATATGTTAGAATGAGAAGAACAGGGAATACTTTTATATAATTGGTGGTGGTCTAAATTGATGAAACATTATAGTAAATAGTAGAACAATTCATTAAAAATAACAAATCCTAAAAAAAGTCAAAACTAACTTTTTTACAAGGTTATTTTATTTCTGAGAATTTATATGAAAAATACAAAAACTTTCTGTCTACAATGATTACATTTATAATTGATTGTTAGTTGGAAGCCATAATCCTATGGAATTTAGATTGACCAGGCACCCCTGGGTGCTTGAATGATGTTTCCTTATAAGTGAACTATGTAGTTATTCACATTTTAGATTAAATTCTTATCATACTGTTGCAATAAAACATATGAAAAGCTTCTTACTGTTAGGAAAGTTATTAATGAAAACAAAATTTGAAACTCTGCAGGCTCTGGTAGATGATAAATCCATGGCTACCAAGTAAGTATAAAGTAAGAGATGTTATGCATATGAGAAAACTGGCTTTCTAATTTGTCTCTCTGACATTCAAAATCTTAGCTATATTTTCAGGAAATTGTTCTAATCTTAGTCCATCATCCTGTGAAGTCTATCCGTGGCATTTAAATGTGAGTAGATTGCTTGTTCTGCTACCCGTCATATTCCTTCAAACATGTTTTTTGTTGCAGACATTTAGTTTTATTTTGGATTTATAGACTTTTTATGCTTTTCAACATATGCAATGTAAATTGTTAGAATTTTAAAATCAATAAATCTATGATTTCTCAATAAAATTGTAAAAATATTATATTCTGGAAGGCTATAGTATTTCCCTCAGTTTGAATAAATTTCTGGTGTTTTTTTTTTTTTTTTTTTTTTTTTTTTTTTTTTTTGGTTTTTGGGCGCTCAGGGGTTACTCCTGGCTATTCGCTCAGCAGTCACTCCTGGCAGGCACAGGGGACCATATGGGGAACCGGGGGATCGAACCGCGGTCCATCCTAGGTTAGCATAGGCAAGGCAGGCACCTTACCTGCAGCGACACCGCCCGGCCCCAAATTTCTGGTGTTTTATTGATATTTTGCCCCTACCTCCATTTATAGTAGTTTGTATAAAACTCAGATTATGGGGCCATAGCGGTAGCACAGCTGTAGAGCATTTACCCTGCAAGCCTCTGACCCAGGACGGACCCAGGTTCAATCTCAGGCATCCCATACGGTTGGGGTGATTTCTGAGCTCAGAGCTAGGAGTGACTTCTGAGTGCAGCTGAGTGTGGCCCCAAAACAAAAACAACAACAAAATTACAGATTATCATTGCCTTACTTTAACTCTCTTTCTTAGAGTACTTTAAAAAATTTACAATTCTCATTTCTTTGCACCTTTGAAATGTATGGAAGTCTTTCCTGGTCTTTTGGGGCTGGTTGTTTTCACCTTTGTGTAAGTCTATCTTGTCTCTAGAAGATATATCTCTTCTCACATTTATCTAAGTAAATATCTATAAATGAAACTATTTTTCTTCACAAAATAAAGTTTTTTTGAGTCAGAGAGGTAATCCAGTGGGTAAGGTACCTACCTTATATGTGGTATAGTTTAATGCACCAGATATAGTCCCCCTGAGAACTGCCATTCTGAATAATCCCTGAAAACAGAGCCAACCAGCATGGCTAAAAATTCACAACCATCAACAATATGTCTATTTTACAACTCCCAAAGGGAGTTTTTTTAATTGTTTGATCATACTTGGAAACACCAAATGCTCATTCCTTGCACTATAATTAAGGATCATGTTAGATAACATACATGTACCTATCAGGTAATGGAGATCTTATTACAGTCAGCCATCATAAAGGCTAGCTAGAATATCAAGCGCATTTTAAATTCTGAGCATATGAAAATTTAAAACCAACTTTTTAACATTTTCTTGTTTACTGGCAAAATAATATTTTTATAATATTCTGTGGGTACTAGATAACAATAAATTATGTTTATTACAAACATTAATGAGATGTATGTTTAATATAACTATATTTTCATTTTCATTCTATTAATATTTTAACTATACATTTAGAATTAAAACTTATGTTTTGTACTTATTTCTAATTAAGATAAGCATTTTTTCAGAATGACATAATGCTATTTTCTACTTATGCCAGACATATTTTACTAATGTTATATATCGATAGTTTGTGATTTTTTTGTTGCATGTAAAGTGATTTCTCCTTGTATAAAATGGATAGAATGGTGCAATTTGGCCACAAAAATTCAACCTCCCTTCTTTTTAGGATTTATAAGCACAATCAAACAAACATATTCTAACTCTGAGTTTACCATTCACAATAACCAAAATAAAATTAAAAAATCAATTGTCATTTTTCTGGAGTAGAGTAATCTTAAAAAGACTATAAAGTATATATTCATGATTTAATTTGATTTAAAAATTTTAAATGCCATTCATATGTATTTCATAAAAATCTATAAATATTGTATTATTTCAACACAGTCTCTAGAACAATGTTTCTTTTGTCATAGTTTCACAGATATTGAAGAAGCCACTAGGTAATGGGAGTAATAATAAAAATTCTATACAATGTATTTAAAATTGACTTTTAATGCAATACTGTTCTCTGTGCGCTTTCCTCCCATTTTTGCATTAGTTTATTCTGAATTTGCATGAAATTCAAATGCATCATGTATAATTAGGTTTATTTTAATTCCCATTAATGGAAATCCACTACCTTTGGCAAAGAGTAGGAAATTACATTTTTTTAAGAACAAAACATGATTTCAGTCTTAAAAATTGCTAGCTGTGGATTTAATGAAATCATGGACTTATCCTCTCATCTCTGATTTTTTTGATGACTTCATGATGTCAGTCTTACTAGAGTCATGCAAAATATTTTCATAAGTCTTTTATGTCCTTATAGTTTTATAACCAGAGAGGAAAATGAGATATTTTATGAGAAATCATTTTGAAAATTTCTGCAAATATAACTGGGACATATCACATTTCTAGTCTTTAGACAAATACCATTTTCTTCTTTAGAAAGTGGATTGGTGGGGCTGGAGCAGTGGTAAAGCGGTAGAGCATTTCCCTTACACTCTCTGACCTAGGACAGACCGTGGTTTCCAGTACCCCAGCAGGAGCGATTTCTGAGCGCATATGCAGGTGTAACCCCTTAGTATCACTGGGTCACTGGCTGTGGTCCCCACTCACTTTCAAAAAAAAAAAGAAAAGTAAGTGGATTGGAACATATCACATTTCTGGTCTTTGGACAAACACTGTTTTCTTTTTTTTAAAAAAAATGGATAAATGCTCACCTCTATGAAAAATATGGGGAATGCTATGAGTGGATAACTGACTTGTGAGAAGGAAGACTAGCCAACAATATCCTAACATTACCTTCCCTCGCAGAATCCTAAATACAAGACAAGAAAAAGCACAGCAAGATTTAGATTTTTCTTTGAGAACTTACATTGATTTCCATTCTCTTTTATGCTTTTTTTAAAAGAATATTTTATTGTTGGGATTCTACACTTGGCAATGTTCAGGTTTACTTACTCCTGGTCAGGAATGTCTTCCAGCAGTCCTCAGGGGTACTAGAAATTGAACCCTGCTTAGTATGTGCAAAACAAGAACCTTAATGCTGTACTATTGCTTTGATCCTAAATTACTAAATTTTTAGAAGAAATAACTTTTAATATATAGCACTGTTAATTGCAAATAAAATAACATCACCACTAAGAAATATAAATGCCATAGGCTAGCTTCATTATATTAATGAGCCAGTGACTCCAACCTTGATGTCGCTTCTAATTATGTGCAATGCACTGTTTCTTTCAAAGGAAGACATCTAATTAATTAGATACAAATGTCATCTATAGGTCATTGACAGCTGAAATGATCACTGATGATTCAGTTTAGTCAAAAGAAATTTAATACTCCTCTGGGATATTCAGAAAATGTCATCTTTAAATCAAAAAGTTCTTCAACAGTGAAGCATGATAAAAAAGAAAAATAAATCTCTGGGTCTTTATCATTGTCATACAGATTAGTTCTTTTCTAATCTGAAAGAAATGCAAACGTTTCCAGATATTTTTTATGTAAAATGTCCTTTAAATAATATAAATGATACATCATCTGAAAGAAATATGTAATTGAAAACATTTTTATAGAAAACAGTTTTCATTTGTAAACATTTAAAGTGTTATCATAAGGAGAAGACAATGTTGATACAATACCCCTAAGCTATCATAATTATACAATAATTTTTCATTATATTTTTACTATGTATTTTATTTTTTATTTATATTTCAATATATTTTATATTATTTATATTTTATATTATATTAAAATAGTGTTCTGAAAATATCTACTTAATATGCGTTTTTAAGGTAACAAAATAATATAGTATCAATTGAATGATGAGGTATCATATAAACATTGTTGAAATAAGTAATAAGTTGTTTACAAATTCAATCTTAGAGTATTATTAAATGAGATAAATTTGGAATATAGCAAAATGTTATTGTTTTCCTTATTTATGCTTATTGTAGAAAAGGTGTGGTGCCAGATAAAAAGAAAATGTTTATATTATATAACGTTTTATCTCTATGACTCACATAAATATATAGTAAAATTTTACATCAACTATTATAGTATAAGATTTTGTTAGTAAACCACTCTTTTTATATTAGATTATCAAATTATCCAAAAGTACAAGTTTTTATATTTTTCAACATTTGACTTAGTATCTTCATAAACTAAATTAGTTGTAAAATATACTTTCATCTACTGTAAAACATAAATATCCTATAAGAACAAAACATTGTTTCGTGGATATAAATTTTAAAGTTAGAAGAGATGTATTTTCTTGAGAATTTGTTATGCTCCATAGAATACTTTATAATATTACTTTTCATAGATTTTGATCAATAATTTTTATTTTCATGCAAGATAGATTAATCAGATGCTTTTAAAAGTAATATGGGGCAAAGCATTTTCTTTAAAGTGTTGCCACAGAAATTGCAAGCCTACATGTGACTAGAAAAACAATTGATTAAAATTATCGTAATGCTCATTTTGGTTCAGACGAAGATTTTATTTAGAAGGGAAGGAAAAGGCAAAAGTACAGAAAGCCTCTCACTGTAGGAGACGTTCTAAGCAGTATTCTCTGAAGAAGTTTATGCAAAAATAAGAAATATTGCTAGTGACATTTATCTGAGGCCTTGATAGGAATTTATTGCCAGATGTTATATCCTGTGAAGAATGCATAGGGAAAGAGTTGGTAAAGACATAAAAAGCAAATAAGATATGACAATTCTAAAAAATGGCAAGCACCAAATTTGGTGTCTAGGTTGCATAAATTGAAATATGCGAAGAATGTGTTTAAAAGTATGCTGAAGATAACAATCAATTCTTATTTAAATATTTTGTTTATTTTGCTTGAAGTCATTATTGAGAGAGCAGTTTATTATAGAAATTGTGGTCATTGACCTGACAATATTGTGGAAGATATGTTGAAGTAAAAGAAATAGATAAACATTATTCAAACTTCAAAACTAATGGTTATTTTTGTAAAAAATTATGATCACTGATGACATCCATTGTGTTGTACCATTAATATTAATTTTAATGAAATTTTAGATGGATATAATAAAAGGAAATCAAGACAAAAGCAAATGGATAAAAATTACAAGCCTGTATATATGTATATATGAAAGGGAAATACAACCAATAATGATAAAATTTAACAGTGGGAAAAAATGTAAAGATAGCAATACAATACTTTCATTTATATAATTTTGTCATTTTGGTAGCAAGTTAACTGCTATTTTTTTAATTTAAAAATGTTTTTCCATTCATACTTATGTTGTTTTATTGTTGGTAGTACATTCTTCAAATAGAATATAAAGCAATGCTACAAAGTATTCTAGTGGTATATATATATATACATATACATATATATACATATATATATATATATATATGCCACACCCTGTGACACTCAGGGGTTACTCCTGGCTCTGTGGTCAGAAATTGCTCCTGACTTGTGAGACCATATAGGATGCCAGGAATCTATCCAAGGTTTGTCCTGGGCCAGTAGCACGCAAGGCAAATGCCCTACTGCTGTGCTTTCATTTCATTCTGGCCCTAGTGTTCTTTATATGTATGTATATATATATATATATATATATATATACATACACATATATATGTATACATTTATATGTATATATATGGTATATAATGTTTTATTAGTTTTGATTCATGAAATAATTTTAAATACATACTATTATACTTTATATTTTACACCAGAAATTTATCTTTAACCATTATGTTACTAGTAACTGAATACCCTATATATTCCTAAATTGATGGTAGAATATAGAGAATTTAAGTGTTAACATATCAAGTTATTTAATAAATAAAACAATTTTATTGTTCTATTTCAAAATCAAGAGCATTTATTTTATTTATTTTTTAATTTTAAGACAAGATAGAAATAAGAAAGGAAATCATGGGATCAAGGGCTAATAGTTTCAAGGACTGAGAGCCCAGATTGTTCTCAAAATTCCTTATGCATTGCTATAAACTAACAACCATTAAAAGAACAAGGGAAAATAAAAATTTACAAATGTTTGCCTATTTATCTTTACTTAACTAGGTTAACTTTCCATATTAAGAGGTCTCTGAACACTTAATTATTGGGACAAATATTTCTATATTAGGCTTATTTACAGAGGTAAATTTTCTGGGAAAATTAGCAGAGATAAGGCTAACTGAACCTTCTTTCTTCCTACATATGGAAGCTGAACTACCAGATTTGAAAGTCCCATCTGGGGCAGGAGCACTGTCACAAGTGGTGAGGTGTCAGCCTTGCAAACACTAGCCTAGGACAGACCATGGTTTCAATCTCCTGGCCAGGAGCAAATTTTGAGCACAGAGCCAGGAGTAACCCCTGAGCATCTCCTGATGTGGTTAAAAAGAAAAGTCCTATGTATCACTTATACAACCCTACTCTTCAATTTGACTTAATACTTTTTCAAAAGAATTCTACTGTGTAATTGAATCATTACATCATTTCTAGCTATTAGTATATATATATATTTCTACAACAAAAGTTTTTTGGTATTATAATTAAAACATTCTTCATTGTTGATCATTTTTACTTAAACAATCTTTCTTCAATTATGTACCATGGTAATTACAGCACAAAAATCAGTGTATTTATTTTTATTATATGTACATTATTCCTTTAATAAATGAACATTGAACCAGAGTTACAATTACAGTAGGTAGGTCATTTGTGTTGCAAGTGTTTTATCTAGGATCAATCTCCAGCACCCTATCAGGTCTTCTGAACACTTTTACGAATAAGCCCTGAACATAGCCAGATGTGGCTTCAAATGAAAAACAAACAAAAATAAACAAATAGGCATAAGATATGCTTATTTTCCTAATTTATTATCAGTATATCATGCATAAATTTTTGTTTACTAGTTTGGAATAACACTCAGCATGTGTCAGTGGCACAAACATGGTGTTTTAACAGTGGTCTTATTATAAATTATATGTCATCTACTAAACATTATAACAATAGGTAGAGGAAATTATTGGTTCCACCTTTAAGACATGCAAGAAAATTGGACAGGAAAAATGTGAAGATATACTTGTATATGTATATATAGGAGAATAATATTAAGATAAAGATTTATACCTAGAAGTGTAAAATATCATTTTCCTCATATAGGTTTCATGTAGAAAAGGAATGACTATGTTAGAAAACTTTTTCACACATAAATTTATATATAAATATACATATGAATTTATTTATTTATTCATTTATACTTTGGGGTCATACTGAGAGATAATAAGGACTTACTCTGGCTCTTTGCTTGGGAAGCACTCCTGGAATGCTCTGGAGTTTTTATGGGCAGTTGGATATAGAACCTGGGTTGGTCATATACAAAGCAGGTACCCAACAAACTAAACTATAGCTCCATCCTAACTTCTACTTAATGTCTATCTTACTGCCAATAGGTTTTTACAAGGTTTTAAAACAACAACAACAGCAAAGGAAAAGCAAACAAGAAATCATTATATGATTACATTGTATGAAACAAAAGTGATTTTTTAAGTTTTATTTTTCCTGTTTCAGCTTATTTTCTCCATATCCTCAAAATAAATGTCATAATTAGAAAATTATAATTGGAAATATGATATAAAAGCAATTGCATAGAACATACAGATCAGTAGCTTATCATAAAAGCACATTTGCAATTGACCACTTATTTATATATTTATTTCTAAAAAGACCAGTTAACATGTGATGCATATATTTCTACACCTCTCTTTCTCTGCCCCTCATTCTCTCTCTCTCTCTCTCTCTCTCTCTCTCTCTCACCATCTCCTATATTGTTTTGCTCTCTGTGATGCCATGATGGAAAATCTATGAAGACTGAGAATTCCATAATAAATAAGATAAATAAAATAATTCTAGATGCTTAATTTACTAGATTCTGTTTTGCTAATTACCAATAGAAATGCTCAAACATAATAACAGGTCTCATTCTGGTCTAGTCTCAAACTTTACAAATTAGACAAGGTGTGTATCTTCTTTGAATTTAATAGGAGAAATGACATCTTACATAATACAGTCTGTTTATATATGGTATGAAATAAATATAAATGTTTCTTGATATTTAAACTAATCAAATAAAAAGTAGAATAAACAATAGTATTCAATTCTAATAAAGTAAGAGTTTTTATTATTTTTGTACTATACTTAAAATTTTAGAGCTATTTTTAATACCTGAATCTTTTACTAGTAAGTCCAAATAAACCTTACAAATTTTTATTGTATTAACTTATAAGATCATTCATGATATAAATTAAAATATACCTTTTTCTTTTTTTTCTTTCACGTAGTTTCATTTTCCTATATTCTGGGGAAAAAACGATGAATTTGAAAGAAAAATAAAATTATTATATTACCAGTTTTTCAGTTGGAGTTCTTCAAAATATTAGTGTTGTTGTTCAAAATAAGAATTTAAGGGGCCGAACCGGTGGCACTGCAGTAGGGAGTTTGCCTTGCATGCAGCCTACTTAGGATGGATCTTGGTTGATCTCCAGCGTCTCATATGGTCCCCTAACCCAGGAGTGATTTCTGAGCACATAGCCAGGAGTAACCCTTGAGCATCACCAGGTGTGGCCCAAAACTAAACAAACAAAAATTTTAGATTATTTAATAGAACATGTGGGTGGGGTCATATATGGCAGCCCTCAGAGGTTAGTCCTGGCTCTGTGCCCAGAAATCTCTCCTGGAAGGCTCTGGGGACCAAATAAGATGCAGGGATTCTAACCACCTTCTTTCCTGATTTGGCTGCCTTCAAGGCAAACACCCTATCTCTGTGCTATCTCTCTGGCCCAGCAAATATATTTAAATACATTTTACCTTATTTTAAATGCTACTTTCAAAGTGTACCTTTTTGTTCAGATATAGATCATTAATCTATTTTTACTTTATTTTCAGTATAGTTGTGTATTTATTCACAACAACTTTACTTACTCTTTTATTTCTTACCCTGCAGTCCTGTTTAATGATGTAACTACCAGTAATTTGCTTTATGACTTCACAATTTTTTCACCTTTACATGGGATATGGGATGTATTATATTTCTTAAGATATATGTGTTTATAAGTCTTTGGTATAATTAAAAATGTATATTTCTGCCTATGAATGTGAGTTAAAGTATAAGGTCCTGCATCTTTAAAGTCCTTAGTTTTATATTTGATTGCAAATATAATCTACATATCTATAAGTCTACATATGCATCTATATATTAGCATATTTCTGATAATAAAGAATAATAAAGTTTAAGTACTGATTGAAAATATAAATGAACTACTGTTGTCATTTGTGACATTTTTTAAAATTTAGTGATTTGGTTCAAGGAAGATACGCATATTGGTTGTAAAATATTGCACTTCATATTTTGTAATCTTTAAAATGAATGCGAGGGCCAGTTTCAAGGTTTAGAAGAAAAAAATCAGAAATAATCCTGTATTTGTTTAGAATGTACAAAATGTGTTAGATAAGCCAATCAATACCTAATTACTAGTCTGCAGCCTTCTCTGTTTTAATGCTCAGTCTTTCACAGAGATAAAACACCTGCTGTGTGACCTGATGTATTTGTTCTGACAGCACTTTTAAGGGGCTGCTCAAAAACTGGCAATAACTGCATTATTTCAAGATAAATAATTTTCTGAGAGATTTATTTACACCTAGCTCCAAATAAATATACAAAGCCAAAGGAATCCAAGACCAAATAAATGCACAATATTCTCTACTCCATATAAAATAAGTAAAACAAAATTCTTTAACAAATAAATGGCACTTTCAACTATAATCAGTGGAATAATTTTAGAGATGCTAATGCACTTTTGCAATTTGGTTAATATATCAAACATTAATTCTATTATATTTTCTCAAACCTCATGGTAATTGATCCACACAACATTAAAAATCTTGGTAGTTTTTTTTTGTTGTTGTTGTTCATTTCATCAAAAGAAAATTTGAACAGAAAATAAAATATTTGACATGTGTTTCATTTCTACACTGTCATCTATTATAAGAAAATTCAGGTGCTAATCTCTCGGGAAAATTCCCGTATTAATGATCTATGACCCTTATAATCTATTGAACAAGATAAATATGTACCTAGAAAATTTGATTACAATAGCATTTTACTTTTACTTTTGAAAATCTTGAACAAAGGAATGATTCAGGCAAATATATTTTAAGGGAAGGAAAATGAATAAATTTATTATTATTATTAGACCATTTCCATGAATAAGATATTTTGTTTGTATTGAATAATTATAAACAATATCTATTAAAACAGATAAAATGAATCAGAATATAATCCAGTTTGGAGCTAGAGAGATAGTATAGTGAGAGGGCATTTACCTTGTGCATACTAATCTAGATTAAATTCCCAGCATTTCATATAGTCCCTTGACTACCACCAACAGTGATCTCTAATCACAGAATAGTAGTAACCCTGAACACTGACATGTTTGGGCCAGAAACAGAAAACAAACATGAATATAATCTATCTGGAGTTTTATATTAAAACTTTATAAAGAAATAACTGTTCTTTAAATGTTTGCTGAAATTTTAGAAGATTTCTGTATGGCAAATGTCATACCAATGTTCAATATCCTCGCATAATTTTATTAGTAGTTCATATGATTTCTTAAGCTTCAGCTGGGTTGAGTGATCCCTGTGTACAAAGACAAAAATAAATCCTAATCAGTGTGCCTATTTTGTTCCAATACTTTTCATTTTTATCATTATAACTTGGTATTATAATTTGACATTAGGAAATAATATGCTTCTAATTTTTTTTCTTTTTCACTCACAATATCTTTGGCTTTTTAAGGTCTCCATGGTGCCAGATAAAATTTAAAGTTGTTTGTTCTATTTCCTTGAAGAAAGTCATTTATATTTTATAAGAATTGTATCGAATCTTGATATTTCTTTGATAACATTTATATTAATAGTATTTGTTTTAAAAAGCCACAAATCTAGAAGGCCTTTTCAATTCTATCAGTGTTTTTAAATGTATTTGTTAATGTCTTTCAATTCAGTGAATTTTCAACTCCTTTGTTAGGTATAGATACAGACATTTTACATTTTAACTTATTTTAAATTATTTAAAAAGGAACAGTTTAGAGTTTATTTCTCAATTCAAAAACATGTAGCAAGCAATGTGTCAATACCATTAACTTATAGATTTTCAAAATTTTAATAAAATAGTTTATAATGAAACTCTTATTTTTCATTACCAGCATTCTATTTTTAATTTTTTTGGGGGGTTGGGGCCACAGCTGGCAGCTTTCTGGGGTTACCCCATGCTATGCTTTCAGAAATTGTTCCTGGAATGGGACCAGAGAGATAGACCAGCGATAGGCGTTTGCCTTGCACGCAGCCTATCCAGGAAAGACAGTGGTTGGCGTCCCGGCATCCCATATGGTCCCCGTGCCTGCCACTAGCGATTTCGGAGAGCAGAGTCAGGACTAAATCCTGAGAGCCACGGGGTTTGAATCACCACACCCCACCTCCCCCCCCAAAAAAGAAAAGAAAATAAATTGTTGCTGGCAGGCTCAAGGCTTAGTCCTGCGTTTGTGCTGCAAGACAAATGCCCTAGTGCACTGGTGGTACTCCAGCCTTATTTTATTTTTTATATAGTCATTGTGAAATAACAAAGTTTTATCCACGATTCAATTTCAGAATATAATATTTCAACACCAGTCCCTTCATCAACATCCACTTCTCTCCACTGATGTCCCCATTACTTGCTGAAACACTTATTTAAAAAAAAACACATTATTAAACCAGTACTTTAAGAAAAGAGCTTGCCTTGAACACACACTAGCAGATTTGACGCCAAGCACCACGATATCTCTGATCACCACCAAGATTACTTGGAGCAAAGAGCCAGGAGTAAGCCCTGAACACAACAGACAGATTTGTCTGAAATGTTGACAATACATCCTGAATATTCCGTTGTTTATTGTAGATACCATATCATCTCTAAAAATAGCTTTGAAACACAATATGGATAAGATTAATTCTGGAAAGTTTCTGTTTATCAAGGAATTTGCTAAAATATAGTCACTAATACCATATTGCTAAAAATTATCTGTATTTGTTCATTGAACTCATATTAATTCTTTTTTTCTTGGTTGATTTCTATTTGAAAATACACTTCCAGAAATAAATCTATATTAGCATATAGATAGAATTGAATATTATGTCAATAGTGATTGACAAAGTAGATACATTGCTGGTTGCCTCATTTTAAATTAGTTCTTTCTTTTTTTCATGGAGGCAGAAAATGTAAAGTAGCATTTCAATTTTCCAATCCATTTAAACTAAGAAGAAAGCAATAATCTAGAGACAAATAATAGAAGACTTTGCAGTTAGGTTATGATTGGCATACAACTAAAGTGTATTTCAGTTGTAAAGACAGGCCAGTCTCAATAAAGCTGTGTTGACTCACTTGGTATCCTCAGGCTTCCTTTTCCCACATATAATTGATTTTAAAGCTTTGACTACAAAAGAGAAAATAACACTGTGTTATGTCTATATGTTATTGCACTGGCATAGCCCTGTTGTTTTGTTTGAAATGAATTTAGAGGGAACTGGAAATGTAACCTAAAGCAAATAAAACTAATTTTAATCATGTCTTATAAAAGAAAATAACATTGATGTTTTGTATTTAATTATAATATAGAAAATAATATATTTATACAAAAATAGAGAAATAATATCTATTTATGTCTATTGAAATCAATATATATCAAAAATGACATGATAGCCAAATACAGTTTAAGATGATCTAGAATAAATTAAAGATGTTTTTAAAGTAAAAAGTATCCTAAGGAGAATAGAATAATAAAAAAGAGCAAATATGTTGTAGATTAAAAAAAGAAGGTTCTTGCAGATACCATCTCTGTGCAGTTTCCAGTGTTCTGTAGAAATGATCAATTCCACCAAGTTCTTGGACATTATGTCGGATGGCAAATCTCTGAGCAGTTTCCTTTTAACAGTCTGCAGACAAGGATCCCAAGATAGCTGAAATATTCTTGTAATGAGTATTTGCAAGAAAGGATTTGTTTACAAACTATTTTGCTTCTATATTATTATTGAATGATTTATTTATTATTTTTGCTTCTATATTATTGTATGATTTATTTATTATCGCCAACTGCAATGGCGACAAGTCCACATAGGAGAGTACTTTCACAATGAACATTCTCAAGTGTTTAGTATGGCAAATGCTGGACCAAACGACAATGATTTCCAGTTTTTCATCTAATTCACGACCAACATAGAGCAGTTGGATGGCAAGCACATGATGTATTACAGGGTTAATAAAGGTTTGAGTAGTGTTGAATTCATGAGTGTTTTGGGTTCAGGAATGATAAGACCAGCACGAAGATGAAGATGTCAAATTATGAACAAGTCTAAAAGCTCTAGTTCCTTTGACCACCATATTATTCTTATGCAGCTCAGGAGAGCTGCATATTCTGCAGTTGTTGCAGTCATGTTATGATTGACATACAGGTAAACTATGTTTCAGTTGTAAAGACAAGCCAGTTTTAATAAAATTGAGTTGACTTACTTGGTCAATTTGGCATAATAGATAATATACTATATAGAATATATATTATTTTCATAAATAGAGAATACCCTATTATTTCTGACTTAACACATGGTGCGTTTTATATCACCTGTAAAACTTAGTGAATGCTGAATCCACAGACCTCTTTCCTCCTTCTGAGACCCTTGCATTGAATGTATGGCCTGAGAAATCCCATCAGGTGTTTCTAATAGCCTGACCTGGTTCATTATTATTCTTACTCTGTCTATAATAATGAACAATTAATTTGATTTTATGAATAAAATACTTTCCCCAAATTTCTATACATAAATTAATTACGCAACACTATATCCTCCCAAGTGCTCAGAATAAATAACTGGTCCCTGTGCCCTACTTGCCTTTCTTTTAGCTATAGTTTATTTTTTTTGGGGGGGGGGCACACCCGGTGATGCTCAGCGGTTACTCCTGGCTATGCGCTCAGAAGTCGCTCCTGGCTTGGGGGACCATATGGGAACCGGGGGATCAAACCGCAGTCCGTTCTAGGCTAGCTTAGGAAAGGCAGGCACCTTACCTCCAGCGCCAACGCCAGGCCCCAAGCTATAGTTTCTTAGTCCTCTCCACATCTAACTAGATTTCAAGTGTTCTTGTTTATGAAAAAATACTAAGTAAAATAAAAAAGAAATATTTACAGATATATATATGCATAATTATATATAACTATAATAACTAGCATAGTTGCATATGAAGATCTGAGTTTCTATATAGTTGATGGACATGTTTCAAACTAGTAACTTTTCACTTAAAACTGTTAATTTTAATAGTGATTTTATAATACTGTTTTATTATATAGAGCTAAAAATTAGTGAACTCATATTAGTTCAAAACATTCCTCGTATTATTCCCAGCTGTTTTTGATTGTTTTGGGGCCACCCTCAGTAATGCACAGGGCTACTCCTGGCTCTGCACTCAGGAATCCTCCTGTCAGTTCTTGGGAAACTGCCATAAGCTCCAAGCCTACTGGCATGATGGCTGATTACTGACAGGACTTCTGGGTGTAGATCAAGCCTCCCCCTGAAAAAACGGGTGCGGTCCTGGAAGACACTATGAAGAAAGAGCCAGTTGTGCCTTAGGTTAGCACTTGGCAGGATAGAAAACATGAACTTACTAAACATTAAAGTACAATGAGAATTACCAATGCTGAGTACATAATAAAAACAAACTGTGTGCCTTTGCCCCTTGTATTAAAACAAGAATTGCTGGAACATACCTTACTTATTCTAAGCTGATAGAATATTCTACAATATTTTCCCCAAGCTGTTAGAATCAGTAATAACATTTTTAGTTAGTTTAGTATTGTGTAGGCTGCAAATGTGTTTCATCTTTTAATTACACCTGCCCTTTTTTCACAACTCTTTGATATAATATTAAATGGACATGGGATTGTACTTTGTCAATTAATAGCTGACTAGCAAAAATCATATCAAGAACTAAGAATAAGTAATTTTCTGATTTCTGTTGACTTCCAAGAATCATATCCAAAAATGAGTACTTTTCTGATGTGTGGATATGGTAAATGAAAGTGACTACAAAGAATTTACAATATACTTACAATGTTTAGATGATTGTCTAATGATTATGCTGACACATAATGTTTATTCTATAGCAAAATCATATTACACTTGATCTACCCAATTTCCTTTTTGCTTAAATATGAAGCAGAACTCACAATAAATCGACTCCATTCAAACAACTGTTGAATATGTCTGGTTTCTGAGTACCCATTCTTCGCCAACTCCTTGCTCCCATCCTCCTATTGAATAATACTGAGACCACTCTCAGTGCTGCCTGACTGATCTAGCCTACAATAGGGAACTGCGTATAATACCAAGGTTTAGATCTGAGCTGACCATATACAAGTAAATGTTCTCTCTACTATAATATTGCTCTGGAACCTCAGAAGTTCTTATGTACAAAATAAATACAAAATGAAATTGAATTTTTTTTTTTTGGTTTTTGGGCCACACCCAGTGACGCTCAGGGGTTACTCCTGGCTATGCACTCAGAAGTTACTCTTGGCTGGCACGGGGGACCATATGGGAACCGGGGGATCAAACTGTGGTCCGTCCTAGGCAAGGCAGCAGGCACCTTACCTCCTGCGCCACCTCCTGGCTCCCGAAATTGAAATTTTAATTTACTATTCTTAATATACTCTATTGAGCATTGAAGTGATAGTTCACAATGTAAGTCATAAAAAGCACAGTTTTTATTTTTTTTAGCTCTCTGAGAAACTTTATTAATTTCACTTTTTTTCAAATAATACCTTTATTTAAGCACTGTGATCATAAACATTTTTGTAGTTGGGTTTTAGTCATAAAAAGAGCATCCCCCCTTATCAGTGCAACAAAAGAACAGATTTTAGATTATTATTTTGTTTATTAATTTATTTTTGGGGGTCACTTCTGGCAGCATTCAGGGGTTACTCCTGGCTCTGTGCTCAGAAATCGCTCCTGGCAGGCACAGGGGACCATATGAGACCCAGGGATTTGAACCACCATCTGTCCCGAATTAGCTGCATGAATGACAAACGCCCTACCACTGTATTTTCTCTTAGCCCTTATAGATAATTATTTTAGAAACATTTTGATTGATAAATTCTAATCATTAATCAAAACCATTTTCAAAATTAATATTTAATTCATACATATATAATAGCATGTTTTTCATAGATTGATAAAAGTATAGTGAATTTATTCTAGTTAGAATAAAAGTATGGTGATTAATTTTAATTAAATCTTAGCTTTTTCCTTATTTTCTCTGACTAATACATGGTAAGTTTTATATCACCTGTAAACTTAGTGAATGCTGAATACACAATATCTTTCCTCATTCTCATATTCCTTCATTGAATTGCTGGCCTGAAAATACATCTAGGTTTTTCTCATAGCCAGAATTGATTCATTAATACTCTTACTCTGCCTAAAAAGGTGAATATTTAATTTGCTTTTATGATGAATTTTTTCCAAATGATTATACATAAATTAATCATTAAGTAGTATTTTGTGATACATTTTAACTTTGTGGTTTTATTTAAGAATATTCGGGGCCCGGGAGATAGCATGGAGG
>PVKC010017483.1:0-20194 GCA_004027635.1 Crocidura indochinensis | reverse complement strand
TGGGTCACACCCGGCAGTGCTCAGGGGTTACTCCTGGCTCCATGCTCAGAAATTGCTCCTGGCAAGCACGGGGGACCATATGGGGCACCAGGATTCGAACCGATGACCTTTTGCATGAAAGGCAAACGCCTTACCTCCATGCTATCTCCCGGGTCCCATTCTTTCTTTTTTTCTTTTTTTTTGTTTTTGGGTCACACCTGGCAGTGCACAGGGGTTACTCCTGGTTCTATGCTCAGAAAACGCTCCTGGCTGGCTCAGGAGACCATATGAGATGCCGGGATTCGAACCACCGTCCTTCTGCAGGCAATGCAGATACCCTACCTCCATGCTATCTCTTCAGCCCCACTCTTCATTTTCTATTCCTGAGGTTTTCCAGGACTTTCAAGAATTTCTTTAAACATGATCCACTGAATATAGCCTCACTGTTATTTTGATTCCTCTACAGTGGTCCTCAAGCTATGGCCCGCAGACCACATACTGTATTTGTTCCCATTTTTTTCTTCACTTCAAAATAAGATATATGCAGTGTGCATAGGAATTTGTTTGTAGTTTTTGTTTTTACTATAGTCCGGCTTCCAATGATCTGAGGGACAGTGAACTGGCCCCCTGTTTAAAAAGTTTGAGGACCCCTGCCTAAGACATCCAAACAGTATTAGCAAATTAATTTAATACAATTGTATTTTGAATATGTTAATTTCTTTTGGTAAATTTTCTTTGTTTCTGAAGTAATTACTATATATTATTATTAATTTTATAATTCTATAATATGATTTTTATATTACTAGTTATCATGGATAATGCTATCAACTTGCAAATTGGTGAGGGAAGCAGTGTGAAATATATACTGACTAGTTTGATAATTTGATTTAAAATATCAAAATGGACATTTAGTATGTAGATCTTCAATTTTTATTTTCATACTCATTTTTCAAGTATTAGGGATCCTATTGCAGTTACTGATTTCCATAGGCAACTCCTTGAGCACCACTTTTGCAGGAGAGGCTAGAGGATATAATTGTGTCTTTGTCTCTTTCAGCTGGAATATGGATCAAATGGATAATAAATATTGAGTAGACAGCAGTCTCTGTTTCATGCTAATCAGAGGTCGAAAAGAAAAATGTTTTTTTTTTTTTTGGTTTTTTGTTTTTGGGTCACACCTGGCAGTGCTCAGGGGTTACTCCTGGCTCCATGCTCAGAAATTGCTCCTAGCAGATATGGGGGACCATATGGGGCACCGGGATTCGAACCGATGACCTTTTGCATGAAAGGCAAACGCCTTATCTCCATGCTATCTCCCGGGCCCCAGAAAAATGTTTTTTAGCTTACCTCCAAAGCATTAATATTTTTATTCCTATCATATTAAATTGTAGACAGAAACTAAGATTTCATAGATCAAAAGGTAGTGATGACTTTTAATATATAAGCAACTTGGCAGCAAGCCTTATACTAAAGATAAAGGTAAAGTAAATATATGTAGAGAAGGAATTTCCCGAGAAGGTGTGTGGGTGTGTGGAAATGCAAGTCCAGAACACTCCAGTAGTCAGAGATACTCAGAAACCAAATCTCAAGAGCTTAGGAAAAAGATTCAGGAAGATAAGAAAAAATTGGAAAATTGAAGATCAGGAACATGTGGCTTGGGGAGGAGGCATAATTGAGTAGAATAGGTACTTGCATATTAAACATTCTCATTTTCATGGGTAGAAGTTAATCATGAGCAATATACTTTAAAATAAAAGCTATAATAGATCCAAAAGGTAATATTTAATGTGTTTTTTTTTGGATAGTTAGCATGCAATAATTTTCTTCTTGTCTGTCCGATGATCCCTTGGGTAATGGATGTTAACAAAAACAACTACAAAAGCTATATACTCTGTAAACATCAGTAAATGTTTGTGATTTCTGAACATAGTGTTAGGATTGACTAAAAAAACGCATTTAAAAATTATTTGTTTCTGGGACGGAGAGATAGCATGGAGGTAAGGTATTTGCCTTTCATGCAGAAAGAAGGTCATCGGTTCGAATCCTGGCGTCCCATATGGTCTCCCGTGCTTGCCAGGAGCAATTTCTGAGCATGGAACCAGGAATAACCCCTGAGCACTGCCGGGTGTGATCAAAAAACCAAAAAACAAACAAACAAACAAAAATTATTTGTTTCATAGGAATTTTGTAACTAAGAACGACAATGTATTTTGTACTTCATCAGTGAAAAGAAGAGAAAATGCAAAGTGTCAATAGTAGCATGGGTATTGGTTAAGCGAAAAAAGCTGAGTGTCAAGAGTAAAGATGTGTTTCTTGCATGAATAACTTCCGAACAATCTGCTGAAGGAGTGATTTTGTATCAAGCTGAAACCCCAAACCAGCATCATTTTAATTTGCCAAGCACCTGTGAAGGAATACAGCTGCAAGGCCATGGGAAAACAATAGCAACTGTGACAGTTCATTAATATAAACCAGCAACTAGATTTATTTGGAAAAGTCATTGATATAGAATTACCCTGGAGGATGCAATGACATTCCTGAAGCAGGCCAGCAAGCAGCTAACTAAGATTATAGATGTGTGCACATCATTTGAAACCGAACAGTAATTTGGTAACTATTACGATTTATTGTGTATGTCAAACAGAATAACAAATGCATAAAGAGCCGTGATTGCTTCAGGAAAGTTAGGGTTGTGTTGTTTTCTGTTGTTTAGCTTTTTGCATGCGAGGTTATTTTGTTCTGGAAAATCAAGATAATGTGTTGCCTCTAAAATGATTACTCATGTGTGTATATGTGTGCATAGAAGGAAACTATGAAAGTACACATTCTTGTCAAATGACTCAGTCTTAAAATAAAATGAATAAGTTAAAGAAGTTGTTTATTGCAATCAAATCATCATAACCTTATGTCAGTGGTGACTACCGATATTTCCAACATAGGAACTCATAAGCAATCTGCCTTATAGAAAATGAAAGGTATCAACAGATCCAAAGGCAGAGAAATTTATCTGTTACTCACTCACTCTCTGTTGCAAACAGTAACCGCAGAAAACAAGAGGGAAACAAGATTCTTCATTCATATACTCACATCTGGAAAAGCTCCTGGAGCAATAAGACTGCCCATTGAAGTTGTTCCCAGTCATGAAGCAAGCAGCATTACCCAGTAATGTGGAGGTAAATGAAGAGAAAACTCTCACCCCTCCAACGTTGCCTCTTTAAATGCAAAGGGAACTCAACAATCCTCCAGCTCATTTCCTTAGTTGGTTTTCTTAATCCTTTCAATAGCAGTAGTTAAAATCCCCAGTAGTTACAATCATTGGAAACTGATTGACTTGAACTGCTGGTTGTAAAGGGTTAAAGTTCTTAACAACTTCGGAAGACTTGCTGAGTGGGGAGTGCTGTTAAGGGGCTTATCTGCAGGAGGACACCCCAATATTGCCAGTCTCTGGGGTTCAGACCATTTTTATGGGCCCACTGCAAAGGCAGTCGTGGTACATTGCTGTTGGAAAGAGACAAGGTGGATATACAAGGTAGATGCAAATTATTTACTACTAAGAGATACGGAGTTTACAGACCAAGAGTTTATATTCTGACTTCTCGAGCATGGTCTTCCTTCTTTAGACTTCGCTTTTTCTGTTGTTACTCTGAAAAATTTAAACATCTACTCAAATTGAGGAAAGATCTGATTTGAATCAAAGAAATAAAATTTGGGAAGGATAAAGATAAGTTTCTAAAGGATGATTTACTTAAAATATCAGGAATTGCAGACTAATCAAATTATCTGTGCTTAATGGCACCACTTTGATCCCTCTTTCAATTCTCTAATTGTGAAAGACTGAGTGCTTTGAATTGCAAAGCACTTGATGCAATGGGAGAAGGTCCAAGGACCAGTTCTCATTTTGAGAAACTCTTGACTGGCACTATTCAAAAACAGCACCTTCCAAACAGCAGATATTATTTTGTTGTTGTTGTTGTTAGTTTGGTTTTCACATCATGTTTGAAAAACATTCTGAAAATATAAAGTAATTATCAAATTCTCCTGGTTCTCTGGAACAACAGTGTTAAAACAATTTACAACCTAGGCAGATAACATAAGAAAGTAAAGAGGCTGAATTTTTTTGTAAGGTGTAGCTACCACATTGACTTTAGACATTTAAAATGGCTGGATTGTTCACTGATGGGAGTTGGAGTAGTGGCCTTAGATTTTCCTTATTCAGTTGTGTACATTTTGTGGAACGAAACCCTTTGTTTGTCTCGTGTGAAAATGAAGTCCAGGACCACAGGTTCCTGCTTGGAGTTCTTGCTGGCAGATATTTTGAGGAAAGAAAACAAAAGCCAAGACCTAGAAATCAATATTGATCTAAAGACAGAGTCTATTTAGAATTCATAGCTAGAAATTAGTTGGTAATTTTTTAAAACTGGGACTTTCCCATGATATATTGGATTTCTGAGCCAGAGTTGTAGTTCACATGTTTGCCTTACATGTAAGTCTTGAATTTGACCCTTGGTGCCCCACTCCTGCACTCCAACACTGACAGGTGTGACCCTAGTGCCCCTGAGCACCACTCATTGTGATCCCAGACTCCCAGTACTACCAGATGTGCGACCCCCTTTACAATAACCAAAAGAGGAAACAAGCAAATTACTTTATTTCTTTAAAAATGAAATACACAGTGCCCCTTTAGAGATTAAAGATATGATTTCAGAGCCCTCAATGCTTTACTCTAACTACTAGTGTGCTAGGTGGAAGGGTGGAGTTGGGGGTGGGGTCAGAATATTCAAAACGTGGCCCAGTGTTCTCTCCTTTAGGTTTTCTAAATGACTGTCCATGTCCTGACTTCACATGACTCCTGACTTCACATATTTGGGAAAATATTCACTAAGTTGACTTAAAATGCATATTTCTGAAGCATAGTTCACTGAAAATCTCAGACAGCCTCCCAGAGCAAAGAAGATCAGTATTTCTTTTTTATTCTCTCTTTGTGTGCATTCCTGGCTAACCTACATTGAGTCATGAATTTTCTTTTTTTTTTAATTTTTTAAATATCTTTATTTAAACACCATGATTATAAACATGTTTGTAGTTGGGTTTCAGTTATAAAAAAGAATCTCTTCTCTCTCAAGGGACCCAGGTGGCCCTAAGTAAGACCAGCTACATAATTGCAAATCCCAATGCAAAATGCAAATCTGGAATCCTTTGTATAAAAATTATTCATGGGGCCCGAGAGATAGCATGGAGGTAAGGCGTTTGCCTTTCATGCAAAAGGTCATCGGTTCGAATCCCGGTGCCCCATATGGTCCCCCGTGCCTGCCAGGAGCAATTTCTGAGCATGGAGCCAGGAGTAACCCCTGAGCACTGCCCGTTGAGACCCCCCCCAAAAAAAAAAACCAAAAAAAAATTATTCAGAATTTTAACCATTCATTAAACCCAATATGGGCCCATATTGTGAGTCAATTTGCTACCAACCTAAGACATAAGGACAGAGTTGGATTGGAGGTTACCTTGAATTTCACCCTAACAACCTTAGAACTCTCTTAAGTGCTTTTTCTGATAGAAAATTTGGGGAGAAAAAGAGGGTACATTGAAAGGTTTGATAGCCTAGAATGGTTTGTAGTGACCAAATAAGGGTGGTGATTTTTTTTATTATTTTTGACCAAATAGAATTAAGAGTATTCAAGATCTATTTAAGGACTTTATTTGCTTGTTTATAGAAAACAATAATTAATCTTGTTAAAAGGATCAATATTTGGGAAACTAGGGTTATGAGTCAATGACAGAATATTTGTATTTGTGAAGCTCTAGGTTCAGTCTCCATCACCAGCAAAATTAAATGTAAAAAGCTCCAATTATTTGGAGGGGGACAGAGAAATAGTACAGTGAGTTCTATCTTGCACCACGGCCTAACCAGCTTTAATTTTTTGGCATACAATTTGGTCCCCTGAATACTGCTAGGACTGATTTCTGATTGAAAAGCAAAGAGCAACCCTTGAGCACCTCTGGGTATGGCGGCCCAAACACTTACAAACAACACAAATATTTTAACAATTAAAAATGATAAATATGAGAAAAAATAAGTAATATGAAACATAAGTAAAAGTCAAATTTCCCTTTGTTCCCTTTCTGAGTGTGCTATTCACTCTAAGTAGCTCCTTCATATTCTTGTTTCAGGTTAGCTTTTATATATCCTTAAATTTTTCCATATGCATTTATTTAACACAGATGGAATCTTGTCCTAACACCTGAACATCACAATAATTTTCATGTAATTTTGAGAACACTTCTATCATTGATACATCAGAATTATCTTAATCTCTCACTCTCTCTCTTTTTTTTTTTGGGGTCACACCGGTGGTGCTGAGGGGTTACTCCTGGCTCTTTGCTCAGAAATCACTCCAGGAAGGCACGGGGGATCATATGAGATGCCGGGATTTGAACGTCCTCCATCCTAGATTGGCTGCATGCAAGGAAAATGCCCTACTGCTGTGCTATCTCTCCTGCACCTTATCTTCATCTCTTAAATGACTCTGTACTCTTGCATTGATCAATAAATAAATCTTACCAAATTTGCAAAGATGAACTATTCCTTGTATCATAATTGTTATTTATTATGCTTACCTTCTATTAAATTAAGTATATTCTGGGTATGGTAGATTATTATCCTCAATCTTTGTGGGTTCTCTTTTTTTCTGTAATTTGGATTTTTTTGAATAACCTTTTCTCAAAGCCAAACTTAATTTATTTCATAGTGCATCTCACTATCTGAAATTAAATGATAGTTTCTGATTAATTGTTCAGATAAGTGGACTGAGAGTAAGGTTTCCTCTACTTTATTTCCTAACACTGTACTTCTAAGAATTGCTGTGCTTTGAGACAATTTGTTTATAAATGAGAAAAACTCAAATACGGGAAGGATAGAGCTGGACATACAGTGATACAAAATCAGAAGCTTTGTGCATCAATTGTGCATTTCTGATGTCTCTCCCCAAACCTGTACAAAATTTTCACTTATCATTTCACTTATCATTTGCTTCAATCAAAGTCCTTTATATTTGTTTGTTTGTTTTGTTTTTTTGGGTCCACACCCGACGACGCTCAGGGGTTACTCCTGGCTATTTGCTCAGAAATTGCTCCTGACTTAGAGGACCATATGTGACCCCCTAAGTCAGACGTATGCAAGGCAAGCACCCTACAGCTGTGCTACCATTCTTTTTAATCAGTAAAAATAGTTTCACTTGCATTTTTTTAGTTAAGGTTTATATTCATGCACAGCGTTGTTGCGTATTGTATGTTCTGAATATGTAAGGATGAAGTTTGAGAGGAAGGGAACAAAGAAAGGAGAACCAAAAATTCTAGTACAAGATAAGCTTCCTTGATACAGAATTCTCCATCAGTTACTACATGAAGCTGGGTTTACAATGTTACCAGTTATCATTGATGGGTGATTAACCCTTCAGCCTGGAGAACTAGTCATTTCTCCTTGATCTGTCAATATTTCATTCCTTATTTTACTGGAGTGGGAAGGTCATAGTGATGGTGGTGGTTGGTGGTGTTGATGTGGTGGTGGCAGAGTTGGATCATATCAGGTAATACTCAGTGTTCACTCCTAGGTCTGTATTTTGGGATCACTCCTGGAAATAGTTGGCGGACTATATGTGGTGTCAAGTATTGAACTGGGATTAGCTGCATGCAAAGCAAGTAAGCACCTTAACATCTATTCTATTGCTCTGAGTTCTCTATTTCTTCTTTATTCTAGGATCTGCTCAGAGACCTGGTCCCTGAATCCATGTCCCCAGTCAGAATGAAAAATCCCTCCTCAGGGCTCCAATAGTAAACTACCAGTTACTCTTTCTGTTCTAACTCCTCCTATCTTACCTACTGGCCTTTAATGACAAAGATAATTCTGACCTTTCTACAAGAATGTCTAGTGCTTGCATATAGGCAGAATTCCCTACCCACAGTGCCTTCCCATTTGGACATAATCCTGGCAGTTATTGACCAAAAGGGCCTTCTCAAAACCTTTTTGAATCCAGCTAATTAACCAGCCCCTTATCCTTTATCCCACTCTTCCCAGCAGGCTCTGCCTTACCTGACTGTGGAAGGATCTAAGCAAGCTCAGAGATAAACAGAACAAATCGAGTAGCAGGTCAGGCCCATGTCACCCCTCTAGTCCTTTCAGCCCACCTGGGGTGCAGAGGTGGGGGGTTGAGGTGGCTACTACTTTATCTGTGTCACCCCTATCTCCTCAGAACAGGGACACACAAAACCACAGTGTTCTATCAGGACTTGTAATTCCTTACATCTCTCTTATCACTGAAGATTACCCAGTCCTACCAGGACTTTCGGGATCTGTGTGGAGGATAACAGGGCCCTTCTGCTAGCAAGTGGGCTTATCGCCCTCATAGCACTTGAAGGGGTGGGGGCAGCTTTCATTTCCTCCCTGGTATTTTTCCTAATATGCTTTCAACTCTTCTACAAGGTTTGCTTTTCTATTATGGTTTAATTGTTTTGATGGCACTTAGTATATGTGTCGCCGAAGTGAGCACTTAATGGCACTTCTTGACTCAGATTTTTTTAGCTTTTATGTAGAAAGTAAGTACATAATAATATAATAATAAAATAGCTGTGATCTAGTCAGTGATCTGTGTGTTTCAAGTTCTTAATCAAGCTCTCTCTCTTTCTCTCTCTTTTTCTCTCTTCGTAATCTCACAATGCCTTATGAGAAATACCTATTGACACCCTATGAAAAATACATGTTGTTTTGTAAACAATGGCACTGAGGGTCAGAGCAGAGAATTAATTCCTCCAAAATTGCATAACTTCTAAAGGATGGAGCATGGATAAAGCCAGAGTTGTTACACACTTTCAAGGCTAGGGACCCTGTTCTAAGTAAGAGGCAATAGTGGATAGTGATGAATTCTGGAACCTGGATGCCTAGATTTAAATATTTTGTTTTTGTGTCTGAGTCATTCTCTGCTGTGCTCAGGGCTTGTTTCTGATTCTGTGACTAGGGATTACTCCTTTTGGGCTCTAGGAACCATATGTGATGCCCGGGATCAAACTTGCATGATTATGTACAAACAAGTCATGTAAAAAGCAGATGTCTTTCCCTCTGTACTATCTCCTGGTCTCTTAATTTGAATTTTGACACTGATTTTTACTAGCTTTGTGACTTGAGGCAAGTTATTTGACTTCCTTGTGCATCAGTCCTATATGGAAAATGGAATTCATAGTAATTTATTTTCTGGCATTAGGAAAACAAAACATGTGTATCTTTGTGTGAGCCTTGGGTTGCTTCTATTCTATAAACAACAAGTGTCAATAATTTTATTTCCATTGTAACTGCTCCCTCCCTGAAAACAAGGCAAAAGGAGTTGAAATAATTATCAGACGATTAAAAATCAAGTATACGAGGGCTGGAGAGATAGTACAGGAAGTAGGTTGCTTGTTTTGTATGTAGCCAACTCAGACTTAATCCCTGGCACCATATATTCTTTCTTAAGTCCTGCTTAGAGTGATCCTTGAGCACAGAATCAAGAGCAAACCCTAACCATTGCCAGGGGGTGATCCCAAAACTAGAAAAACAATTGAAAATAAGAAACAAGAGAACAAGTGTTTGTTTCTTATACTCTTCCTTTATCTAACACCCTTTATCTACTCTCCCTTTATTCAGCTTTCTTTCCCCTTTTATATTGGAGACACAGACTGTCCTTTTGATTTCTACTCTAGAATCTTCTATTTTGAAAAAAGTTTTATAACACAATACTCCCGATTGAAATGTGAGTATTTAGTCATCTATGTACTTTTCCCCTTTTAGTTCTTTCCCTCACATATACCTATGTACACCAACATTCTTGCTTTTTGTTAGTTATTCCACCCCACAAGTATGTGTGCATGTCTGTGTGTATCTGAGTGCGCACTGGCACACACAACAGGAATCAGGTCTTTGTTATCACAGGTGTGTTGGGTTTGCCTTTCATGTACTTAAATATTTGTCTCACTCATAAACCCCTACACTCTAGGGTTGGGAAAGATGATAGAAGTCATGTAGTCCAAGCACCCTTCTGATGGTTGAATCACCTCTTCCAATGTCTTTAGATAGGTGGAATCGAGGCAGCCTGATTTGGAATATTGCCAATGGCAAGAAGTTCACTAGTAAAGCACAGAATTCCATTCTTCCCATCTTAGTAGAGTCTGTAGTTAAAGGTAAACTATTGCCACTCTTCCAGGGTAATAAGAAACATCTATTTAAATTAAACTATAGAACCATTTTTTTTTGGCTAGGAAAAGCTATTTCAACATGTCTGAAAAGGATTAATGTTTGTTCTCTACAAAAAGAAATTATAAATTATAAGAAGATAATAAATGGGGCTGAGAGATAGGATGGAGTTAGGTCTTCGAAACTCAAGCTCAATATAATTATCAAATACATGCTATAAAAGCATAAAACATAATTTGCTAGTTTTTATATTAGTAAAAAATAAACAGAATACTCCTTATTGAGGATGAAGGTGTGGAGGGGGTGATTTTAATCTCCATTGTAGTTGGAGAAATAGAACAATATAAACTGATAAAAGTAACTATTCTACAAGGCAATGTGGATAAACTTTAAAATTGTGTAAAGAAATTTCTCTTAAGGAAATTTATCTAGGATATTTCTTCAATAGATTATTAAGAAGATGCATAAATATATAAATATAATATATAAATGTAAATAAATATATATGCATGTTATATACTTACGTGCATGTATGCGTGTTATATACTTATGTGCATGTATTCATAACTGTGTTGTTAGATGAAAATATTTTGATTGATTTAAATGCAGATATTAATCTGAGTACATATGTCTACAGGTAAACACATATTCCACTCATTCCACTCTTGTTAGCTATCTCTGCAACCCCAAGGTATATTTCTTATTGTTTTTAATTTTTATTGTGACCAAAATAATTACAAATCCCAAGGTATATTTATTTTTTTTAATTTTTTTTGTTTGTTTTTTGGGTCACACCTGGCAGTGCTCAGGGGTTACTCCTGGCTTCATGCTCAGAAATTGCTCCTGGCAGGCACGGGGGACCATATGGGGCACCGGGATTCAAACCGATGACCTTTTGCATGAAAGGCAAACGCCTTACCTCCATGCTATCTCCCGGGCCCCCCCAAGGTATATTTCTGTGTGAAATTCCAGGTTATAGAACAAGGTGGCTAGGATAGTCACATAAAAAATATTGATTAAAAATGTATTTATTTTTACAAATACCTTGTAGTCCCTAAACTCAATATGAAAGAAAAAATTGCATGTGTATGCATATGTGTACTATAAATAATTATTATGGCTTAATTTACTGATGACAATAAGGTATCCAGTTTGGTAATATTGAAATGTTTCTTCTATTTTCCTTTTCCTTTTTTTTTTTTGCCATAGGCAGTGGTTTTCAAAGGTTTCTTCTGGCTCTGCACTCATGAGTCACTCTTGATAATACTTGGAAGCTATATGTGATGCAGGTAATTAAACCCAAGGTGGTCACATGCAAAGCAAGTGTGTTATCCATTGTCCTATTGCTCAGGTGCCATGAAATGTTTCTTTTTTTCTTTTTTTTTTGGCTTTTGGGTCACATCCGGTGGTGCTCAGGGGTTACTCCTGGCTGTCTGCTCAGAAATAGCTCCTGGCAGGCACAGGGGACCATATGGGACACCTGGATTCAAACCAACCACCTCTGGTCCTGGATCTGCTGCTTGCAAGGCAAACACCGCTGTGCTATCTCTCTGGGCCCTTGAAATGTTTCTTAACAACACAAATTCGGGGGCTGCTGGGGAAAAATAAAAAGAAAGGAAACACAAATTCATGAGGCTGGAGGGATGGCACAGTGGTAGGGCATTTGCCTTGCAGACGGCTGACCCAGGACAGACCGCTTGGCATCCCATAGTCCCCCAAACCAGAAGTGATTTCTGAGCTCATAGCCAGGATTAATCCTTGAGCATCACTGGGTGTGGCCAAGAAAGAAAGCTAAAGAAACATTAGGGTGAGTTGGAAAGAAAAGGCCTCTTTAAATTCCAGTTCAAAAAAAAAAAAAAAAAAAACAAAGCAATACAGGGGCAGGAGAGATAGTATGGAGGTAGGGCATTTGCCTTGCATGCAGAAGGAGGGTGGTTCGAGAATTCTGGCAACCCATATGGTCCTCTGAACCTGCCAGGAGTGATTTCTGAGCCTAAAGCCAGGAGTAACCCCTGAGCATCCCTGGGTGTGACCCAAAAACAAAAACAAAACTAAACAAAAATGTCAACACATCAGGCAGGGTAATATCCACTGACAGAGACACTTGCCTTTAATGTATAAGGTGCAATCCCCAAGACAGAGAATGAAAGCTCAAATCATTTTGTTCAATGATAAAATTGCTGAATTAAAATATTTGCACCAGTTTAATTTAACCCTAGTACTTACAGTAATTTAAATTGAATTGGCTGGTTTTAAGAGAATTCAAAGACTCTTACATTTCAAGTTGATTGTTCTATAGTTGTAGAAATATTTAAAGCCATACTCTACATGTAAATTTTGAATGAATATAGATGGCTTAATTAACTTATAAAGTATTTGATAATCAGAAAAATTTGATTAGAGGCTTAACTTCTGTATTTTGAATACACATATTCATTTAGTTCTTATTGGTTACTTTAGATCTTGAAAGTTAATTTTTCTTCATTGACAAATTTTATTTTGCATTTTAAAAGATTTCTTTTGCCTCTTTGGATGACAGTTCAAATAAAATGTTCCATTGCCTTTTTATGCTTTATATATATTATATATATTATATATATTTTACATTTACCCATCTTGTACCAATCTTTTTTTAAAATAAACATAGCTTAAAAATAAAACTATAAATAAAATATAAAATTAAAATATATTCCTTTAAAATTAGACCTATCATTGATATACATAAAATTTAAACATTAGGGGCCTGGGAGATAGCATGGAGGTAAGGCGTTTGCCTTTCATGCAAAAGGTCATCGGTTTGAATACCAGTGCCCCATATGTTCCCCTGTGCCTGCCAGGAGCAATTTCTGAGCATGGAGCCAGGAGTAATCCCTGAGCACTGCCGGGTGTGACCCCCCCCCCCAAAAAAAAATTTAAACATTAATCATCTAAATAAAATAGTAATCCTGTCAAGGGTCTTCCATGTCTTTCAATGAGTATAATCTTTTCTAACCATATCGGCTTACAAGAGCTTAGTAAGCTGGTTAGAGTGATAGTTAGGTTGTTAGGGCACTTACTTGCCTTCCATGAAACTGACTCTGGGATTGATCCCTGACACCCCATATGGTTCCTGAGCTCTCTAGGAGAGAAAGCCTTGAGCACTGACAGGTGAGGCCCCAATACAAACAAGAAAAAGCTCTTAGTAAGTCAGTTATCTGATCTGTTTTTTATTAAAAAATCAAATAAGATTGTACAGTGGTATGATGTTTGCTTTGCATGTGACTGACCTGGGTTCAATCCTCAGCATCCCTATGGTCCCCTGTAGTAAATTAGGCCTTATACTTGACTTGGAAGGTGGATGGAGGCCTCTGTCTTTAGGCTCTGAACCATGTGGCTCCACAACCCTCATTAACCGTCAGATCTGGAGATTCATGAGAGCGGTAGGTAGAAATCTCACTCACATTCAGGCTTCAGGAAGTAACAGCTTTATTCATCCTAGCTACTACATGTGTGGCCTATATCATAACCTTTTAAGCAGCTAGCCCTGCATCTTAACTTCTCTCAGCCATCTTTCCTCTGACCTTCAAACTCAAAGAGATCCAACTGGGCAAAAGCCAAAGACAAAAGAGATTCTCTCCTCTGGGTCAGAACCCTTAAGTACCTTTCCCAGACCTCTCCCAGGAAATGGGCAGGGTCTGCAAGTAAAGATATAGGTCATCTCCGGTTTCCAAGACCCTGCCCAGAAATGGGCGGGTCTCAGTTACCTGTATTCCGGGGTGGAGCTACAGTCCCTCAGGGTACCACCAAGAGCAATTACTGAATGCAGAGCTAGGAGTAACTTCTGAGCAGAATAGGTTGTGCCCACCCCAACAAGCAAACAAAATAAGTCAAATTATTTGTATTTAATAAAATTCAATACATATAAAATTTGTTGCAAAAGTTGACTTTTATAAATAGTTTGGCTTTAATTTGTCATATTTATATTTAGTTTAGCTTCAGCAAAGTCATTTTCCTGAGTGATTTTATAGATGTACTTAACTGAATGTCCTTTCACATGTGACTCAAATTTCAATCATGAGCATTTCTCAAACGCTTCAAACACATGCAAAAATATTCATGCCATTAAGTATATTTTTTAATCGGTGACATTTAAAAAGCACAAAAGGCAAAGAAAGGCAAATAGAAATAATTTATTTGACTTCTTGATTCCTCAAATAATTAAATGTTAAGGAGTAGATATTCATCATAAGAGTTGCCACAGATAATGATGTAAAATGTATTTATTTTAGGTATTGTAGTTTGTAAAAATGTTAAAGGTAGAGCTTCAGGTATAGAGCATTCCAGCACCATAATCTCCACAAGAATGGCCTCTGTCCTGTCCCAGTGTCTGGGACAGTGTTCCACCAAAATAACAAGGGCTTTTGTAGCCTGATTCTAGAAGATGTATGTGGGCTTATGAATTTTGATTAAAAGAAGAAAAACTAATTAATTTATTTCAGAGACCTTTTTGAGGTGAAATTTTGTACTTCAGTCACGCTCCCTTCTTCCTTCTATCTTGCTTACACTGTGACTTTCTGTCTCTTCCCCATACCAAATTCATATCTTGAGATGCTCACTCCTAATACTTCATATCCCAGAATGTATTTTGATATCTAGTATTTGAAAGATAACTAAAACAAAATGTGACTGGTAAGGTGGCTTTATATTTCAGCATCTTTATATAAAGAAGAATTTAAGAGACAGTTTTAGTATGGTCTTCTAGTTTATGTGCTATGATTATTTATACCTACATATAATAATTATCTTTCACTTCCAGACTTGCTTCACTTAGCATAATCACCTTCAGTTCCTTTTATATTGTTGCAAAGAGCACAGAAAAGTTTGTCACCACTTCCTTATCTAGTCATCTGTCAATAAACATCAAATTCATCCTATGTCATGGGTTAAGTGAATAACATGTGAGTAATACTATATATATATATATATATATATATATATGAATTTGTAAAATGTGAATGTATGTGTGTGAATACTATATATACCATATATAGTATACTGTAAGATTTCTTGTTCTAGTTAACCTACATTAGCTTACAATGTTCACATCTTTTCAATGTTTCTTGAGTCAACTTAAGAAAAATAATGAATGTAGACATTAATTTAAATAGTCCAACAGTATCCTCAATCCTTCTCCCCCTCTTTATTTTTTGAAAGAGGGGACAAAGTCTTATGCTATTCTTGTGAGGGTTTTGTCCTGTCCATTAGTTTTCAAGGATTTTCAGCACTGGTTTTGAAATTATGCCTGCATGTGCTTTGGAAATCTAGGGATACATTGCTTTGGGGACCTGGATATTTGAATCCAGTCATCATAGCTAGTTATCATTATTGCTCCAAGACTCTCAGTTTCTTTTTTCTTGTGATGTTTATTTCATCTTATTAGGCATAGTAAGCCCATAAAAAAGGCAGGAGCTAATAAATTCTATTTCTGCTATATTAATACTTTTGATTTGGGGCCACACCAGTGATGCTCAGGGGTTAAACCTGGCTACATGCTCAGAAATCGCACCTGGCTTGGGGGACCAAATGAGATGTCTAAGGATCAAACCACAGTCTGTCCTAGGTTAGCACATGCAAGGCAAATGCCCTACCACTTGTGCCACCACTCCGACCCCTTATAAACTTGTGTGTGTGTGTGTGTGTGTGTGTGTTATTTTTGGGCCACACCTGGTGATGCTCAGGGGTTATTTCAGGCTGTGCACTCAGAAATCGTTCCTGGGGTGGGGGACCATATGAGATGCCAGGGATCAGTCCAAGGTCTGTCCTGGGTCAGCCATGAGCAAGGCAAATGCCCTACTGCTACGTTATCCCTCTGACATATTAATTTGCTCAGAAAGTAGATCGAACCTATTAGCAATCACATGGCAAAACAAGGAACAATCCAAATGAAATCTGACGATGGATGTTGAGAACCTATTCATGTGCTTTCTGTCTAGACATCAGGTTACTTTTATCCCAAAGGAGATGTCAGAATATATCAGGGCTCTCGACTCTTTCTTGTTCGGTGAACATGAGCAATCCCCTATAATTAGTTCCACAATACTGATAGGAACCTGTTTGGGCACCATCTTATCTTCTCTATTTGTTTTTGGTTCGACAATCATAGCATTAGCTTCTTGAGAGCAAAGACCCTTACTTGTACCACTTTGTACAATCTGAACTCATAGCAACCTGCTTGTTACTGATAATGGGCATACCTGCAATATTTTGAGAAGATTGTTGTTTAAAAATCTAAAGCAATTTTAAATTTTTTCTTTTTTTTTTGGCTTTGGGGCCATATCCAGAGGGGCTTATATCTTACTCCTGGCTCTGTACTCAGGGATCACTCATGGCAGTACTTGAGGGTCTATAGAGACTTGGGATCAAACCAAAGTCTATTGCCTTCAAGAAAATCATCCTAACTGCTTGCCTATCTCTCCAGCCACAAAAATCTAAAAAAAAAATTTAATAGAGGACTACAGGTTTGCTTTTTCAATTTTTGCCTAAATACATGTTTCTATAGAAGCTTGTCTTAATTATCTTTTCTCTCCCTTTTACCCAATGCACATAAATTTCCCCTGCTTCCTTACAATTTTTAGTGGACAAATATTTTGTTTTGCTTTTCAGTAGTATGCAAGGCAAATGTCTTAATCACTGTCCTATCTCCCTGGTCCCAAATATTATTTTAAGAGTTCAAGGGGCCAGAGAGATAGCATGGAGGTGGGGCATTTGCCTTGCATGCAGAAGGACTGTGGTTGGAATCCTGGCATCCCATATGGTTCCCCAAGCTTGCCAGGAGCGATTTCTGAGCATAGAGCAAGGAGTAATCCCTGAGTACTGCTGGTTATGACAAAAACAAATAAACAAAAACAAAAAAAAGCAAACAAAAAAGAGTTCAAGTGAAGTTTCAGTATTATATCTCAATTATTTCCCTGGAAACCAATTGGGGAAAGTAAGTTTTGGGACGTCAGCATTAATCTCTGATAGACAGTTAAATCATAGGGAGATTTACTAAATACTTCTGGTGCAATTTTCTAACTGGCATTAAAAGAAAGATGGTCAGAGATTCAAAGTGGAGAGCAAAATCAAAACAAAATAAGATTAAAAAAATAGCAAACAAGACAAAAATCAAGCCAAACCAGAAACATAAAGGCCACAGGCAAAACCCTCCAGAGGAGAGGATCAACTTAGTGTGTCATCACATTTGTCTTGCAGAAAGAAGATGTGTTATGCATCTCAGGTCAATGGATGTGGCCTAATGATGGGATTCTGGCTGTTCTCAGGTGGGCCTGCAAGCGAGACACCCACTAGCTGAAGTTGCAGAAGTCTCCAGAGTCACATTTCAATTACATTCCTGGGGAAAGTCATGAGCCGCTTTTAAAGTAGTTTATGTGCAGAGCAGTAATGGGTAAACTAGCTATTTTGACACATTGCAAAAGAATGCTTTTGAAAAGAGAAATACTTCTAGTGAAAACAGAAAAATGATTGAGGGACATTTCACTGTAGCTGAACTCAGTGTTGATGTAGGTGTTTAAACAGCCATTTCCCCACTCGCTATTTAAATACCTATATACTGAATTAGTTAGTCACCAGTGGGAGATGCCGAAGAGAAGCAAAAATGACACAATTAAGTTACAAATCTAGGAGATACAGTCCAAAATATCCCAACTGTCCTCTTTTTCTTCTTTAACGAGTGTCATTATATTTTGATGTGTTTAATAATACAGCAGAGGTTAAATGAAACATGAAAAAGGGATGTACATTAAAATTGAGATAACTCTTCCTTCAGTGAAGTGGAACCCAGCAGATGTAACAGCACACTGTAATTGCTGCCTGTTTCCTGTCAGTCTGATTAAGTTGCATTGTCCCAGCTCCAAGTGTAAGAATCAGTGGCTTCCCATTGGGCACAGCATGGGATGACAGTCTAAGGCAGAGGCATAACTACATATACCTCATGCTTCTCCTGGTAATAGTGTAGAGGTACAATATACATTGATGACATATAAAATCAATAGGCTGTGCAGTGCACACTATAATCCATCTTCTCCAAGTTATAGCCCAGGAAAGCCAAATAAACAATAACACCCTAAAATCTGAAGCTCAGTGGACCAATCTGCTAGCTCCAAAACCAACAGTTAGGATGCACATTTAAAAAACATAGCCTATAGGCTTAGACCATCATCTAAATTTGATCATATCTGCAATCTGCTCTACTGGGTTTTTTGAACCAGTCAGACTTAACAAATACTTATTGGCACAAGACAAAGTCAAGCATTGTGTTAGGATATGTAGAAAATAGAGAGTATGGATTTATGATCCACCTGGGAAGACACCACCTACATAACAGGGAACAATTACAGTTCTATGAAAAGATACACAATATGAGCAAGTGTTCAGGGTTGGAATAGCTTGTTTGAAATAGTGGGAACAGACTTTCTTATAGATGAAACAGAATAAGCCTTGAGGGAATAGATGGAATTTCAATAATGGAGGGGAAGAAGGATGGTCTATGAGGCTGTGATATCCAGGTGGCCAAGTTGGTAAGATTAATATGAGCTTGGAAGGCCTTGAAGACCTGTGTCTAACTGAAATGGATGCTAGAAGGATAAAGTGAAATGAGCAATTTTTGTTGAATATCCCATGAAAGCATCATATTTCATGATCTTTCATGCAATATCTACAAGTAAATATAATGTAGCTATAGATAGAAGTTTTTCAATGGATTCAGTTTTGTTGGAAGTGTCTCTGACCTATATAGATGTGTTTGACTTAGCAACTAAATAGCAAAAATAATGGCCACTATAGAAAAGGCCCTTAACTTCTTGGGAGATGTATGGAAGCCAATGTCAAGAGCCTGTCCTCAATATGCTTATTACATAAAGGTTGAGAGTGGATCAATAATCATATATAACTAATTGCAATAAATCATAGAACATACTAAGAGAACAGTACTTACATAAATTCAGGTCAAAGATAACTTCCAACTTCCAGAAATCAATGCACATCACTCTAGTTTGACTTAAAATTCATGGAAGCATGATCCTTGGGGCTGGGGGACATGATCCTGAACATCAAAAGAACTATTTTTTTTTTGCCTTTTTTTGAGGGGGCACACCCGGGGATGCTCAGGGGTTACTACTGGTTATGAACTCAGAAATTGTCCCTTGCTTGGGGGGAACTATATGGGATACTGAATTTTCATGCTGCCTCCTCTTGGAGTCAGAATATCTTTCTCAGAATATCAATGTGTTCACCAGCCAGGAAGCTCCTCTGAGTTCTGACTTATGGAGGGGTTTAGGCATGATTGATTCACATATTGACCATGTGAGTGAACTTCATTTCCAGTTCTTCATCACTTCCCCAGAGATTGAGAGAGCTGAAACTCAGCCTTCTAATTATGGGGTTGTCTTTTTGGAAAGCTGTCTTGATCTCAGACTTATTTAGTTGCTTATTAAGAGTTCTCTCATTAGCATAACAAACATCTTCCTATCACTCAGGAAATTCCAAAGGCTTTGAAGCTCCCAGCCTGGAATCTGGGACCAAAAACAAGGTCAATTAGGATTCATCAGGTAGAACAGAAGAATTTAACAAAGCTAAGATATCTTAAGCAAGACAGTTGACAAAGTAGCTTTTCACCACAGTGAAAATATGTAGACATATTGGTTATCTAATCATGTGGTCAGTGGAATTCATAGTTGAATAATACTTGTAAAGAACATGAATTAAAAAGCAAGTCATGCCAAAGAAAGCACATCTACAAAATTCTCAGGTGACATAAATTATGAAGGATAGCTAAATTTTTAGAAAAATCAAACTTTTCAAAATGTTCCGATATAAATGTATGAATACATGCATGTCTGTGGTCTATCAAAAGGAATTTGGGCTGGATCTTTCTGCTCAAATATTTTAAGCAAAAAGAAGAAAGAAGCAAAAAATCATTAAACCTCCCAGCTGCTTTTGTTTTCTATAAAGCCTTCCTGGAAG
>PVKC010017482.1:0-20194 GCA_004027635.1 Crocidura indochinensis | reverse complement strand
GGTAGGGCAGAGGATATGGGAACTATGATCGGAACTGAGGTGGACTGAGGACTTTTTGGTGATGGGAGTTCCCCTGATTTTATGTTAATTTGTACCTAAAATATGATTGCCAACGTTATGTAACCCAACATATTTAAAAATAAAAATTTTATTTAAAAAAAATGTATGTATTTGTCATTGACATGAGAAACTTCTGAGTTAGGGAGCAATAAAACTATTATTTACAGTATAATTTTATGAAGTATAGATCAAATGATAATTATAATTTATTTGTTTATATAGGAGTTGAGCAAAAATCAGGGTAAGTATTTAGGTGAAAATAAGATGTTTATATTTATTTATATAAAATATATTTACAATAATTTAAGCTATTGCATCTTAGTTATTTTAATGGAATCAATTATGTGCTACTAGCAATCTGTGAACACATGCACACACTTTTCTATGCCTACCCGCAAAAGAAGGTTTTTAAGCACTCTTTAGCAAGCCATTGTATACATCAAAACTATGCAGTTTTTCAATAACTACTTGAATCTTTAAGGAGGAGCACTAACATAATAATAAACGGAGTTTCTCTTGAGGTATGAAAGATGAAGGGACATAAAGGCTGTGTGGATATGACTGTATATTTCAGGACAATCTTTCTCTATTTTACTTATATGTTTAGCTTATTTTGTTGTTGTTTTGAGACATACTCAGCAGTTTTCAGGATTTCCGTATGACTCCACACTCAGATTCATTCCTGGAAGTGCTTGGAGACCAAATACATTGCTAGGGACTTAATGGGACTAGGGATTGGGTGTCAGCCACATGTAGGGCAAGTTTATTAACCTAGTACTATCTCTCTGACCCCACTATATTTTCTTTACAGTGGATCATGAAACACTTCCTTTCTCCTGTTAGTATTAGTGATCACATATGCACTAACTATTGCTTGAACTAGAGAAAGTTATTCAAATGACACATTTCATAGGACTATTCCTGCTTTTGTTATAACCACATTTTGGTGCTGATATGCTACTTGTTATTAAAAGCACTCACTTTTATTCATGAGATGATTTGGGTAATTTTATTCTGTATGAGTTCTCTCTTTGGTGTCTTATGAAAAGACAATTAACATGAGAAATTTTAGGAACCTAAATTATTCCTTTACCATTGGTTTCCATACTGAATGTGTGATTACCTCCTAGAGACCATGATGAAATGATTTATACACCACAGCATGAGACGACATACTTGATTCTCAAATCATTTATTTGTAGAATCCCACACTCACCAGAACTCATCATAGCACTTATCAGAAGTTACACTCTGAAGCTACACTCACTTAACTTTAATATTTGCAAAATTCATAAGATCATTTAACAAATAAGGATATCCTAGATTTTAAATGAAAAATTATCTTTCCCATCAAAATCATTTTTGACAGAGAGATACAGAATAGTATCACTTATCTATGGGTTTAAGAAAAATAAAAGTCATTTTTGCAACAATACTCAGAGACAAAGAGAGGAGGGCTGGAACTTCCAGCTCACCATAAAGAGTGGTGAGTACAGCTATAGAAATAACTACACAGAGAACTACCATTCATTCACATTCATTCACATGAATGAATGAGGGAACTGGAAAGCCTGTCTAGAGTACAGGTGGGGTGGGGTGGGATGGAGGGAGATTTGGGACATTGGTGGTGGGAATGTTGCACTGGTGAAGTTGCACTGCTGGGTGTTCTTTGCATGATCGAAATCTAATCACAATGATATATGTAATCAAGATGTTTAAATAAATTTAAGAGAAAAAAATCATTTTTTATAATTCCTTGAAGCTTTATAAAGGGTTTAATAATACTTAACTACATATAATATTTTTAAAATTTTTTAATTATCTTTATTTAAGCACCGTGATTACAAATATGATTGTAGTTGTATGATTACAGTCATGTAAAGAACACCCCCCTTCATCAGTGCAAGATTCCCACAACCAATTTCCCAGATCTCCCTCCTCCACACCTCACCCACACCTCTACTCGAGATAGGCTTTCTATTTCCCTCATTCATTCACATTTTTATGATAGTTTTCAGTGTAGTTATTTCTCTAACTGCACTCAACACTCTATGTGGTGAGCTTCATGTCATGAGCTGCATCTACATGGGTAAATGGGGGAAATAAGGATTGGGATTGAGGCAGTAGAAGATTAGAAATAAGCTTTTTAGGGCAGTATCGAGGTCACAATACAAGATGGATATTATGCATATATAAACTCTATGCATACAATACTATCAATATATTTTGTGCACATTGGGGGCACTAGTCACCGCATGGTTTTTGGTTTCAAAAAAACTAGTGCTAGAACGACTCACCTTCCTCCCAAAGTGCATTCCCATTAATATAGGGAAAGGTAGGGGGAAAGCCTGATGACCTCTATAGAGTCCACCTGGATCAGAGCCCAGGGAAGTTCTGGAATCCACGGAGATAGAGGGGGACAACTGGGGACCTGGCAAGCCTCCAAGCCCTCCCCAGGCTAGGGAGAAGGCCTCTCCCCAAACCCCATACCTGGCAAGAGCTGGACTCAAGAAACAAAGAGGAAACCAGAAGCCAAATATCTGCCCGCCCTCCTCCCCATGCAATTCCTCCCTGGAGTATGGAGGGAGGGGGGGAGCCTGAGGACCCCTAAGAGTCCACCTGAACCCACTTCTGGCCATCTGAGCTGGCACTCAGGGAAGGCCTGGAATCCAGGGGAGAAAAGGCGGGATGGCTGGGGGCCTGCCAAGCCTCCCAGCACTCCCCAGGCTAGGGAGAAGGCCTCCAGCTTGGGGCCTCCCAAAACCTCATACCTGGCAAGAAATGGCCTCCAGAATCAAAGGGGAAACTGGAAGCCAGATTACTGCCTGCCCTTCTCCCTATGCAATTCCCCCTGGATTATGCAGTGAGGGGGGAAGCTTGAGGACCCCTAAGAGTTCAGCTGAACCCACTTCTGGCCATCTGAGCTGGCACCCAGGGAAGGCCTGGAGTCAGGGGATAAAGAGGGGGGTGGCTGGGGGCCTACTAAACCACCCAGCACTCCCCAGGCTAGGGAGAAGACCTCTGGCATGGGGCCTCCCAAAACCCCTTACCTGGCAAGAGCTGGCCTCCTGAATCAAATGGGAAACTGGAAGCCAGATATCTGCTGCCCTCCTCCCCATGCACCTCCCCTCTGGAGTATGGAGGAGGTGGGGGAAGCCTGAGGAACCCTAAGAGTTCACTTGAACCCACTTCTGGCCATCTGAGCTGGCACCCAGGGAAGGCCTGGAGTCAGGGGAGAAAGAGGGGCACAGATGGAGACCTGCCAAGCCTCCCAGCACTATCCAGGCTAGGGAGAAGACCTCCGGCATGTGGCCTCCCAAGAGCTGGTCTCCTGAATCAAATGGGAAACTGGAAGTCAGAAATCTACCCGCCGTCCTCCCCATACACCTTAAAATTGTTTTTCTTTTTTTTTTTTTTTTTTTTTTTTTTTTTTTTTTTTTTTTTTTTTTTAGTTTTTGAGCCACACCCAATGATGCTCAGGGGTTACTCCTGGCTACATGCTCAGAGCAATATGGGATGCTGGGCCATGTTTCTTCTTAGGCAAGGCCAACACTTTACAGCCTGAGACACTGCTCCAGCCCCCAAATTAGCTTTTCTTAAGACAATGCATGTTGTTACAAATTTTCTTTAAAAATATACTTCATAACTTGAATCACCTCTTTCTGCCTATGAATTGAGGGGGGAATATGGAAGGTACCAGGACCAGTCATAAGAACAGTGAGTGGAAATAAGAAATGATCAGACTCAAACACCAAACCCAAAGTCAAGACAACAGAATTGATACCCAATCTACAACAAGCTATACACAGGGGAGCAGTTACACTAGCAGTCCGGAAGGCAAATGAATGAGATATAGGATTCATGCTGGGAAAAGGGGTGGAAAGAGGACAACACTGGTGGTGGGAATGAACCTTATTCATTGTTATTATGTACCTTACATATTATTGTGAAAGGTTTGTTATTCACTTTGGTCACAATAAAAAATATTAAAAAATTAAGAAATAAAAAAATCATTCAAACATTTTTTTTGGTTTTGCGGCCACACACACCCCATGACACTGAGGCGTTACACCTGTCTATGCTCTCAGAAATTTCTCCTAGCTTATGGGAACATATTGGACACCAAGGGATGGAACCACGGTCTGTCCTAGGTCAGCACATACAAGGCAAAGACCCTACAGCTTGTGTCACGCCTCCAGCCATGTCAAACACTTTTTAAATATGTATCACCTCCCTTGACTGTCAAATCCTAAAGAAAGAAATCATGAATTTTAGCTTGATATTCTAAAGTTCTACTCCAGTGACTTTTATTTATGTAAATATATCGATGAATATTCTTGAAATCAATTATTTAAATCTTTGTAATATAAAAATGCTGTCCATATGTTTTGGTATCTGTATCAAATCAAAATGTATCAGAAAAGCTAGCTTATTATCTTGATACAAATAAATTTGTATTTTGAAACATTTTACAAAATCATACCATAAGTGCCAGAGATCAAGGACAGATAGTGCCAGCAAGAACATTGCATGTTTGATTGTCTCTTACTTTTTCCTAAAGAACTAAACTATTCTATTATACATAATAAAAAAAAATCTATCCATCTTCATAAGTTACCAATCTACTCACTTGATCTGCGGATTGTGATTCCATAAACTTTAAGTTTACATTATATGCTGAGTGGTTTAATGGTGTGTGAGATACATGTAACTGTTCTATTGAGGAAAATATATGAATCCTAAAAAGTAAAATCTGATAAATTCTGTGATAGAAAAATATCCATCTTTAAAATTTCTTCTAATAGAGACAAGAGTCAGGCCTACAAACCATTTAGGGAAGAAAATGAATCTCACACTGATGCTAAGTATCCTGTTATCAATGAGTATTCTTCTAAGAAATAAGGGGAGGCAGTAAACTGATAGAAAGTTAGAAGTAGCATCAGCACAGAGAGAACATAGGGTCTAGAAGAGTGTGAAATATTTCTAGACTTGTATTCTGAAGCAGGAATAAAGAATAATGAGTAAAAATAATGAATAATAGTAAAAAATAATAATATGATTAAGAACTAGAACTTGAAAGACTCACTACTTGAAAGACTCAATACTTAAAAGACTCAACTTGAAAGCTTCAGGAAGATTAAAGTCTTCTCATGCCTAATTACAAAAAATAGAGTGACTAATGGAAAGACTGAGATTGGAAGCAGGAAACAGATAATGCAGTGATATGTGGTAAAGGGCATATACAAGTGTCAACAGAAAATAGCTTTGGGACTGGTAAATAATGTTGTAACTCAAACAAACTGCAGAAAAACTAACGTCCCAAAATGAGTGATATTCATTCTCAGAAAACTTAACTAAAATATCTTTATTTATGTAGGGCCATTATTTGATATAAAGGTGATGTCTTAAAGTGCTTTTTATTAAAGAAATTTCATAATATTCCATAAGTTTCAGATCTCTACTACTAAAAATCAATATCTGCTTAGTGCAATATTACATCTACCACTAAAATTTCTTTTTTAGAGGATTTTTTATCTTATTTAAAACCTTAATTGCTTTATTGTAGTAGTGTTTACAAATGTGTTCATTATTATATGCCCAAAAATCTCCCTAAAAAAATAAAATTGGGTACTCATCTAAACGATAGATCAATTAGTCCAATACTATTGAATTTGTTTTAGTTTTTGTTTTTGGGTCACACCCAGTGATGCTCAGGGGTTACTCCTGGCTATGTGTTCAGAAATCACTCCTGGCTTGCAGGACTATATGGGACACTGTGGGGATGGATCAAACCATAGTCTGTCCTAGCTCAGCCAAGTGCAAGGCAAAAGCTCTACTGCTGCACCATCACCGGGGCCCCTAATTCAATTTTCTAAGATATGCTATTATTATCCTCATTTAAGGAAAATGATGTTTGTTTCCAGATATGGGAATCCTGTCAAGAAACTTTAAGTCCCACTATACCTTGTCAGAAGTGTGGCTCCTTGAAGGCCCTGCATTGCTCAAGATGCCTGGAGATTGAGTCCAATATAATTTGCAACCTCCAGGAACTGTTTATTAAGTTTTGGGCCAGAGGTGTTTCAAATGGTGACACGATCATAGACTCAATCAGTTCAATATCTTGGGCTCAGCATACTCTCCCAAGAGGCCTGAGCAGTGTTGGACAATACCGGCCAGTTAGGAGAGCCACTGGGCTTGACATCTGGGGACCTTTGTTACCAAGCAGGACTCTGAACTATGGGGCAACCCCCAAGCTGCCCCGCGGAGTCTCAATATAGATGGCCCTGGGATGAAGAAGTAGTTTGGGTGCTAGAGGAATGGGGAAGGATGGCGGAGGGGAAGACAGCTGGGGAAGTGACTCTTGATGCACAGGAGAGGGAGCAAGGGTGGGAAAAAGAGCAACAGGAATACAGGTCAGGCAGTGACTGAGAAAGTGGGGTTCCTTCTCCTGGGGGTAGGGCCAAGATGGCCGGTGGTGTTGCCTTCCAATAAGGGGTGCCCAGGGCCAGAGAATGGAGGTGGCAGCTCAGTGGTGAAGGCACTGCCTAGGGTACTCTTGGACAGGTTGTGACAGGCAAAAGGAGAACACATAGATGGGTTCCCTGTACTTTGCCTCTATAGTTTTCTCTGCAGAGGATACAGAACACAAGGATGTAGCAGGAGGGAGAGAAAAGGACCCCAGGGCCTGGCAGCAGTGAGGGGCTCAGGTTATTTCCCTCCCACCCCCATCTATGATGTCATAATACACCCAACTGTCCCATGACAACTGCCCCAGGGCTACCCCTGTCCTGGCTCTCAGGCCTTGTCCAGAACAGTCAGTCCTCCATGTCTGACTTGAAGGAGGAGGAGAAGAGTCACCTAACTATGAAGTACATCTAAAAAGGCACCTATCCTCTACTGAAGAACCAGAATTTGGCTGCAGGGAAGAGGGGTGATCACAAGGGCTGCATCAGAGCTGTGGTCAAGATTCAGGGTGACCCCAGCCGGCTCTGTCTTAAAACCCCCAGATAGGGGCCGGAGAGGTGGCACTAGAGGTAAGTTGTCTGTCTTGAAAGCGTTAGCAAAGAAAGGACCGCGGTTTGATCCCCTGGCGTCCCATATAGTCCCCCCAAGCCAGGGGCAATTTCTGAGCGCTTAGCCAGGAGTAACCCATGAGCATCAAACGGGTGTGGCCCCCAAAAACAAAACAAAAGAACCCGGATATGTCAACTGACAAAATTATTACAGAAGCACCTGGTTCCTAGGCAAAGGCCTGTCAGACCATCTTATGGTGTCAGAACCATCTGGTTTCCCAAGGAATCCCAAATACTTAGGGAAGGAGAACAAGTTCGGAGGCATAAGTGACCTACACCCTTACCCCATGCCCACCTGGGGACAATAGTCACTGTGTGACCTTTCATCAGCTGTTCTTCCCTGACCCCAGACTGTCTCTGATGGACAGTCTCTACACTGACATCCTCAGAGTTCATATCCTGGGACTTAAGGATAGGGAAGGCAGGGTTCCACTGGAGAGCTGGAAAAATTGGCTCCTTGCCTCTCAGTAAGTGAGCGCTCTTCCTGGCTACCCTCCATTGCTGAGAAGAGTGAGGTAACTCTGGGCAACTAAGAAGTTTCAGTTGAGCAGCATAATTAGACTTGAGTAAGCACAGGTTGAACTTTCTCGGACACTATAACAGTTTCATTCTCTTCAACGGGCCTACACACATGGTACCAGCTAGCTCTGCCAAGGAAACTCCTAGAATAAGTGCCCTGATCCATGAACTGCCTCAGGAGGATCCTGGTCCCCTTTGCTGAGAGGCTATTGGAAAATCAACCCCACTGTCTTGAGAAGCCCCACAAGGGGACCCCTGTGTGAATGACTTCCCACATAGCTATGTGACTTGCGTTCTGCAGAGCTGACTCCAGTCTCTAATAGCCATGTATGTACATGCGGACTAGACCTCAGACCTCAACACAGCACTTAAAATAATCTCTGAGCTTGCTCCCATGAATCCCTTTCTGGTCTTGATTGATGTTTTGTCTTGTCTTCAGACCCCACAATTTCAATGTGTCTCTAAATTTTCTTTTTTTGAGAAACTGTCCTGCCATCCCCAGGAACTAGTCTCAAGTCCTTACCTGTTACCAAAGAGGAATTTTTCTGATGCCATTCACTAGGATGTAAAGGAACACAGTGTAGCATATGAAGGCCCACAGGAGGTCATAGTAGAGAGCTCTACCTTGAGACAGTTCATATAGATCATGGAGATGAAGAATATAGAAGTACTCCAAATCCATATGTAAATTTGCCAACTACACTTGATGCTTGCCTATGGCAAATGAGACTGGACCACTCAGGCCCTGTTTATATAGACATCAGTGACATCACTGGCCATTGAAGTCACAGTAAGTTATGGGGTTGGGGAAGGTTATGAAGGCATATAAGTTTACTATTTTCAACTTTCTTTCCACTAGTATTCAAGCCACATTTATTCATTTTACTTTTTTTTTTCTTGTTTTTTTTTTGGGTCTCACCCGGCAGTGCTCAGGGGTTACTCCTGGCTCCATGCTCAGAAATTGCTCCTGGCAGGCATGGGGGACCATATGGGGCACCAGGATTCGAACCGATGACCTTTTGCATGAAAGGCAAACGCCTTACCTCCATGCTATCTCCCAGGCCCCCACATTTATTCATTTTAAATAGAAATCTTTAGTTAAGTCTACTGGAAATAATTGATCTTATGCTTTTGTTGTATTTTTTTACCTGCTTGTTTACTGGTAATTATGTATGTGTGTGTGTGTGGGGGGGAGACTTGTTTGTGTTTATCAGCTTACTCCTTGTTCAATTTATCAGGTTATTTACCAGCTTCTTCTTTATGCTCAGTTCTTGCATAATTTCTGTGCTTGTCAGTTCTTGTTCAGTGCTTGGGGAACAATATTGAATGTCAAGGATTGAACTGATGATGGGATCACGTGGGTCTATGCTTTTAGCTTTGCACCCAAATTCATAATATTATGGTGGAAAATAATATAAAAGTAATACAAATACACATCTATATTTTGAGTACTCTAACTTTGAAATGAAAATTTATTTTTGTTTGTGATAAAATGAGAAATGAACAGATTCTCTCTTAAGATTTTTTAAGGTATTTTATGTTTTAAGATATTTTAAGATGTTTAAGTGATAAAAATAAGAAATGAACAGATTCTCTGTCAATGGCCATTTTTCTATGCTCATTTTTACCAGTTTTCCACAAGTTGTACTTGATTTCTGATCTCTTATCAAGTACTTTGATGAGCTGATTTTAGGAGGGATGAGAACATCTACTAAAAATTTGATTTAAACAGTGATTTACATATTCTCTAGGCTAAGGAATCTAAAGATACTCATTTTTCTTAGCTCTACCTCACAATCAATATCTATTCTATCAACCTTTGATCTTGCTTTTCTTTAGATGCTTTGACAAGAGGTCCGTTCTTTGTGCTGAGTTTTTATGCACAAATAAAGGATTTATGCACTACAGTATAAAGGTTTTATCAGATAGTATTGATTTTTTCCAGTTAAGTTGTTAATGGACACAGCATGCATATTTACAATGTCTAATATAGTTTTATTACAATTCATTGTGGAAACTATACTGAATCTAGTTATAATAATCAACACTCACATGCTTGATGACTGTGTATAGCCACATGCAAGGCAAATGCCCCACCACTGTGCTATCTCTTAGACCCACCATTCCATTTCTGGCAACAGTTGACATTGCCTTCACCTTTTTTCTCTTTTTCAGAATTTTTCTAAGTATTGAAAAAATGGAATATGCTAATGTTTCTGAACGTTTGTTCTCAGAATTTTATTTTTGGGGGCCATACTCATTGGTGCTCAGGAGTAACTCCTGACCCTGCATAGAAATCTCTTCTGGTAGGTTTAGGGGTCCATATGGCCATTTTTCACAATCTCATAGCAAATATTATACTCAATGGAGATAAACTATAAGCTGTTTCTCTACATTCTGGCATAAATCAAGACTGTGCTATTCGCCACTCCTATTTAACATATTACTGGAAGTACTTGCCTTAGCAATTAGGCAAGAAAGTTATATCAAGGACATCCAGGTAAGAAAGGAAGAAATCAAGATCTTACGGTTTGCCAAATGACATGATACTATATTTAAAAAACCTTAAAGACTATCAAAAGCTTTTAGAAACACTAGATTTGTATAGCAAAATAGCGGCTACAAAATTAACATGAAAAAAATCAATGTCCTTATACAAAAATAATGATAGAGAAGAAATGATTTTAAAAAGAAAAACAATTCCATTTCCAGGGCCAGAATGACAGCACAGTGGTATAGAGTTGTCTTGCACATGGCTGACCCAGAATGGACCTGAGTTTAATCCCTGGTGTCTCATAGGGTCCCCCAAGCCAGGAGTGATTTCTGAGTGCATAGCCAGGAGTAACCTCTGAGCATCACCTGGTGTGGCCCAAAAATATAAAAAAAAAAAAAAAAAAAAACAAAAAAGGAGAGAGTGAGTGAGTGAGAGAGAGAGAGAGAGAGAGAGAGAGAGAGAGAAACCAATCCCATTTTCAACAGTGCCACAGAAACTCAGATAACTTGCAGTCATCTTAACTAAAGAGGTGATGAACCTATACGATGAAAAATACAAAACACTACTATAAGAAATAAAAGAAGATACAAGGAAATGGAGACATATGCCCTGTTCATGGATTAGGGAATTAACATCATTAAAATGGCAATTCTCCTCAAAGCTTTGTACAGATTTAATGCAATTTCTCTAAGGATATCCATGACAATTCTTTTAAAAAGTGGATTAAACTTTCCTGAAATTCATTTAGAACAATAAGCATCCACAAATATGTAGTACAACCCTTTGATAAAGAATTTGAGGAATCACTTTCCACAATTTTAAATTGTATTGCAAAGCAATAGTCATTCAAACAACATTGTATTGAAATAAAGAGAGACCTTGGTATCATGAAATAGACTTGAGCATTCAGAAAATATCCCTCATACATACAATCAATTAATCTTTGATAAAGGGGAAATAAATACAAAATAGAGCAAGGAAAGTCTCTTCAACAACTGGTGTTGATAAAACTTGTTAGTCATATGCAGAAAAGCAAAATTGAAATGCCATCTAACACTATGTACAAAGATTATATTCAAATGGATTAAAGATCAATATTTTTGAAGTGAGTTTATTTTACTTATTTACATATATATGGTTAATAATAATTTAAAATTGCAAAATTAATTTAAAAATTTGTTTTGTTTTGTTTTGGGACCAGACCCAATGGTGCTCAGGGGTTACTCTTGGTTTTGTGGTTAGAATTTGCTCCTGGCATCCTAAGGACCAGATGCAATACTGGGGATCGATTCTATGTTAGCTTCATGCAAGACAAATGCCTTACCCACTGTACCTTCACTCAGGACCCTAAAATTTGATTTTGTTTAAGTATACTCTATATGTGACTCATTTAAAATGCTGAGTTCTTCTATAAATATAAAGATACAATTGTTTTAAAATGCAGGTGCTTATTATACATACATACTATTATAATATAAATACAAATACAAATATGATTTAAATGACACTTTCTCTAATAGTAGATAATTCTGTCAAAAATATCAGAATAAACTTTTATGGAAGAGGGTCAGTAAATATCCAGAGTAGACACTTTGCTTTTGAAAACAACACTAGAAAGCATAACATAATGGTATAAAGAAATAATGAAAGCTCACCCTCTTTGTTTATGTTGACTCTCACTGACATATTATCCTATTTATTTCCATATTTCCCCATTAAATTAATCACTGTCTCCATAAGACCTCACGATTTTTTTAATAAAATAGTTGATATAATTATGGTAGGCTTAATTATTATGTTTTCTAGGGAGTGATGACTAAATTTTACCAGAGTATCTTATAGAGTAGTATAGATAGATCACATATCTGATTCCAAATGGAGAAACGGCAAATAAAATCTTATTTCCTCAAAAATTAATAGCCTACTTCTGGCTTATGTCACACCTATAATATAATTAATTTGATTTCTGCTTAATTTGTGAATACACACATGCACTCACATATACACAAATTCCATTAAGACACTGATTTTTTAAAACATAGTCTGGATCCAGTTTTAAGTTTCTTTGTAGACTTTAAGTATTCTCTTTCTTTTTCTTGATTAAGGTGCTAAGTGCATACAACAAAGAATCTTCTTATGGTTTTACAGGCAAAGAGCCATTATTTAATAGCACTAATTGTCCTACGACCAATTCTCAAATATTGGATGATCTCTTGTTCCATGTTTAATACTATATAAAATTTCAAAATAACAGTTTAGTAGGAATTACAGAAAAAACTTTCTTACCCCATTCCATTGTCATTTTCTTTTAAAACTCCTGTTTACTGAACCATAGCCGCTCTATCCTGTTCTGCTCATGTTTCTCTCTGGAAGCTTTCTCTGGTTTGAAGCTTTAGGTAATAGGAAATGTCTGCCTTTATTTATAGGAGATTCCATTACCCAATAATTCAGAGTATCTTACATATATTCTATATATGTCCATTAATTTAATGTGAGGATTTTAATATTATTAAAGCATTTATATATTATGTCATATGCTCTAAGTGTCAAATGAAAGATCAAATTAGACTAGATAAATCTAGACTGCAAAAGATATTTACATTTTAAATATTTTAAATATTTAAATGTCAATTTTTTAAGTAATGCACCAAAATAATTAAAGCTTGCTGCTGTCTGGTCACTATAATAAAGAAATTATTTATGTATTCTAATTTTTGATAGGAATACATTTTTGACCATTGTAATTATATCATAGGAAATCATTATTCTATTGCTTTATTTGGTTTTGAGGTCACTCTCAGCAATAAAAAAGCTTACTCTTGGCTCTCCATTCAGAAATTACTTCTGGTAATGCTCTGAAGACTCTATGGGTGCTGAGAATGAACTTGGGTCAGCAACATGCAGGGCGAGGGCTATACCTACTGTATTATATCTCCATGTCCTACTGTTCTTCTGTATTTTTTTAGGTTTTTCTTTTGTTTTAGGGTCACACTGGTGACAGGATTTACCTCTGGCCTCAAACTCAGAAATCACTTTTTTCAGTGTTTAGGGACCATATGGAATCCTGGGGATAGATCCTGTGCAGGTTAGGTGTCTTATCTACTGTCCATTATATCCAGCCTCTAGGAGGCTATTAATACAACTTGAAGATATGTTTTTTAAATATTGTTAAATGATTAAAGTGTATTACCTCTAATAATATAAATAAAACAGTACAAACAATTATCTATGTATTTTCCAAATGTTAATACGTTATAAAAATATTTCAAATTCTACTAATAGATGAAATAAATGTTATCAAAGTTATCTATTATATGCATTCTAACTGAAAGCTTCTTTGCTTAGTTTATTTGAGAAGGGAGGCATACCTAGTGGCGTTCAGGGGTTACTCCTTGTTCTGTGCTTAGAAAAACTACTGGTAGGCTGTGTGGTCCGAATGGGATTCTGGGGATGCCAAGGACTAAATTATGATCAACAATGTTCAAAGAAAATGCCCTACCAACTGTATTATCACTTCAAGCTAGAGAATGCATACAGTTTAAATAGCTACAAATAATGTTTCTTTGTTGCTTCACCCTTCCCAACCTTATTTTGGAAGGCACACCCAGAGGTGTTCCAGTATTATTGCAGGCTCTGTAGTCAGTGATGACAGATTGGAGGACATGTGGGAAACCACATGGAAAGCTCGATCTTGAACAAGCGTCAGCCATATGCAAGGCATGCATGGCCCTACTACTGCAATATCATCATCCTCATTTATATTCAGGTACTGCGATGTGTAATACTTTAATGATAGCATAATTAATACATTTTTCCAATACTACACTGACCACCAGACTTGCCACTTCCCTCAATGTTTCAAAGGCCCCTCCCAAATCCATAATACCCTAATCTACTGTCAAGGTGATTTCAATTCTGTGAACGAAGTTTATATTTGTGTTGCCTTTGACCATTTGTTGTTCCCTTATTATGTGTCTTTATATCTCACATATCAGAGAAATAATTCTGTTGTTTTTCCTTTTAATGTGATTGAATTCACTCAGATAGTATGACCTAGATCCATGCAAATAATGGTAAACTTCATTGTTTAATCTTTTCTTACTGCTGCATTATATTCCATTGTGCAACTAGTCTACGACTTCTTGAACAGTTCACATATAGTTGGATAATATGTGTTCTTTGCATATCCTAACTATTGTACTAAACACAGTGATGAACATAGGGTCCATATGTCATTTTGAATCAGTATTTTTGCCGTTTGAGTCAAGATGCCAAGAAGTGGTATTGCTGGGCCATTTAAAAGTTTTATTTTTTTACTCTTTAAGAATTCTCTATATTGCTTTCCATAAAGTTTAATCCAGAGAACATTCCCACCAAATGTGAGCATTTTCTAAACATATGTCTTCCAATACTGTTTATTATCAGCCTTTTAAATATATCTACTTCTTATTTGTGTGATATTATTTTAAATTGATTTTTGAATACTATTTCATAGGCCATTTTACATTTCCTTTGAGGAAATGTTTGCTCATCAATCTTCTAACTTTTGAATGAGGTCAATGGATTTTTTTAATGTTGAACTTAAAAGAGACTTATAAATCTTAGATATGAATGCTTTCTATAATATATTGAGAGCAAATAATCTTCCAACTATTATTTGGTACCACTTAATAGATAATTTAACTTGATATTATTATATATTTATATTTTTTATCAAAAATTGAACTTAAAAATCATACCAATTTCTTTCTCAGAATTTTTAAAGTACTATATTTTCCAGTTTCATCTTTTAAAATCAATTTCAATTCATACCAATTTCTTTCTCAATCATTTTTATACAACCCCTATTGTAGCAGTTTGTCAGCACTTCAAATAATTTCACATAAGATTAATTCTTCGAATTGTATCTATGGTCACATAGTTATTACTATGATATCATAGACAATTCTTTTAATACCCTCTTCTTTAATCCTTTCAATGGCCTTCTAGCCTATCCATTTCTAAGTAAGCATCTTATTAATCTGATTCATTTCCCTCAATTTAGGCTTTATGGTATGTTCTGTCATTATCTTTTCTCTTTCCTGCACCCTATTCTGTTTAACATAGTAGTTTTTGCATAATTACACACATACATATTTTCATCTGTTAAGTAGACATCTGCACAAATATAATTTTTTAAATCATTCTATATTTCTGATACATATTCAATTGTCAAATTGCCAATGCTAAACAAGCAATTCTCTCAAATGTCATATAATCTCATGCATTCAAACATATTCTTCAACCGAAACATCCTTAGAATAATGCTAATTACCCTTCATTAATTAAATTCGGATTGGGGATTATCTGTCTGTATCATTAAAGAACAACAAATCACAGTTAACATATTCTGATATGACATCCAGCTATTAACCCCAAAAATGATACTCCCCATCCTTCTTTTTCCTTTAAACCTAGTACTGTGATATGCAAAAGTCTATCTGGATCACTCTACCCTGCCCAGCCCTGGTGGACTTTATTCTGGGAGAATAAAGTAAGAGTAGTTTAATTTTGGCATTCAGAAAAATCACTAGGCACAGACAGACTCCATGTAAAGTCTTTCATGACTTGGTTGGTTTATTTGTTCTTCTTCTTATTGATTCTTTCAATTCATCTTCATTTGAGTATAATATTTGCCATGAGTTTGTTGTAAATGGCCTTGACAATATATAGAAAAGCTCTTTACATCCCATCTTTTTGAGTGCTTTCATCATGAATGGGTGTTGGGCCTTACCCAGTGTTTCCTCTGCATCTATTATATAATAATATGATGTTTATTTTTCCTTTTATTTTTACAATTTGTTACATTTATTGACTTTTGTATGGTAAAACATCTCTGTATGTCTGGGATGAACAATAGTTGATCATGTTATATGACCGCCTTGATGAGGCATTAGATCCTATTTGCTAGGATCTTGTTGAGGTTCTATGCATTTGTATTCATCAAGAATATTGATCTGTAGTTATCTTTTATTGTGTCATTTATGTTGGTATCATGATTATGTTTGCTTTGCAAAAATTATTTGGGAGTATTTCTGTTTTTCAATTTCCTGGAAGAGCCTGACAAGGATTGATCAAAGGTTCCCTTGTAAGGCTTGAAAGAATTTGTTAGTGAATCTATCTGGGTCTTATATTTTGTTTTGGGAAGAATTTTAATTAAATTTTAATTTTCTCAATAGCAATGGGTCTTCTCATATATACTAGATTATCTTGGTTCTAAATTCAAGCTCTGTATGATCCTGAGTAGGCTCAGACTGGAAAGAATAAACTTCTAGGCAGCGTAGAATAAGGATACTTCAGTATAGTCTGAGTTTTTCCTTTACAATACTAGTAAGGCAATTGTTTGAACAGAGCAGGAACTCATACAAGCCATTAATTTCCATTACTCTCTCTGAAACAGACCTGTAACAGGTCTGGAACATTTAGCCTTAACCTGACATCTTAATTCAAATATAACTCCTAGTTTATTATAGTAGAGTTTGACTTTGAATGCTTCTTGTTCTGTTTTCTCTAGCCTTTCAATTAGTTTAAGCCTTCCAAATACTGCATAAAGCTATTCATTCCACTATACAGCATCCGTTGAATATTTTTAAACACAATGCTTGACTATAGAGTCAACAAACTTACTTCCAATTTAACTACTAAGAATAATAAATAATTTTAAAGTTCAGCTTATTAAGACAGTACATTCATATTTTAAATTACATTCATTGTAATTGTACAAATAATGATGATATATACATATAAATTGTACAGTAATCAGAATATAGAACATTTTTATAACCCTGGAACGTTATTTTGTGTTCTTTATGCTTGATAATCAATAAATATCCATTGCATTTAAGGAATCTGAGGTGGATAAATTGGAGGTACTTTAAAAGTGAAACTAATTTGCAATATTTTTATTATCATTTTTAAAGTACTATGATTTTCAGTTGTATGATAAAATGTTGGAATTAATTGGAAAATAAGAGAATGATTCAGAGATAGGATACAATTAGTAGGTTGAGAGCAGAAGAGAAAACAACCATGAACCTTATGTTTGCCATAATGTGTCAGAAATTCTTAGAAGGTAGCAGCCTCTGTTTCTACTAAGATATTTCAAAGATTGAACTTATATGACATCAGAAAAGCAAGTCTCATCAATATCCAAACAACAGAAACCATGTCCTCTCTCTCTCTCTCTCTCTCTCTATATATATATATATATATATGTATATATATATGATGAGTTATATAAAAATATCTTTCTAAGCAAAACAAAGATCAAAGTAAAAATGAAAGAAAATCAGAAAACAATACTTGGAATTGATATTAATATATTCTTTAAGAAAATTCACATTTAAGTAAAGAGGGCTAGTTCAAAGCAATGGTACAATGGGTAGAGTATTTGTCATTTTTGCATCTGACCCAATTCGATATCTCTTATGGTCTCAGGATCCCCACCAGGAGTATTTTGTGAATGCAGAGTCAGGACTATCCCTGAGCACTGTCAGATGTGGCAAAATCCATCCATTCATCAGTCCACCTATCCCTCCATCCAACTATCCATCCATCCATCCATCCATCCATCCATGCATCATCCATCCATGTATCCATCCATCCATGCATCCAATATATATGTGTCACCTCCAAACCTATAGGAAGCTTATCTGAAGGCCCACTGAGAATACCCCCCACCCCCAGAATGGATGGTTGACCAGACTTTCTTGATAATGAGGTGGCAGTCCTCAAGATTAGTTACAAATAACATTTATTTGGTTTAAATATGAATTTCCCTTCTGCTGCACTATGTGTATATTTGTGCATTTATTTCCAGATATAATAATTAATAAGACAAAAATACCCTTGATTAAATTTCTCTTTACCTGGAAAACTCAATACCAAGGTATACATAAAAACAACTTTAATTCTCAGTCTTTTTAAAAGCCCTGGAGCTTTAAGTAGACTGCTCTTTTAGATGAAAGAAATGTTTGTTTTGGGACATCTCTAAAGGACTCTGAGTGACTTCCTAATTTTTACCTTGGATATAAAATCCAAAGTTTGTCCTGGAATTAGCAATGACTTGTTAAAGCTTTTACCAAATAAAGATATACATCTCTTTCAGGTAAGCTTTTCTCCTTTATTGCCCCTTCTAATAAAAACTGTTTCTTAGTCAGACTTAGGAAGTTAGTTATCCATGAAAGCACTTAAAGCAAAAATCCTGTTCCCTCAGGTGAAAAAAAACCTTGATAGGAAAACATGGCATCTTTCTAATACTTTAATCTACATAAAAATTTACACTAGGGCCTGGCCAGAGGAGAAAAACTTTTGAAATGTTAAAATTTACCTTCTTTTGATATCAGGGACGCATCTGAGCACTTAATTGAAATTTATCTATTCCTAAATTGAATGGTTTTAAAGATCAAACAGTATATACTGATAAAGCTTCTGTTCACAAGAGAAATATGTTTTACTTTGCAAAGAAGCAAATCTGAGTCCTTTTTATATACCATAAACAGCTATGATTGGCAATAAATACTGCATATATACCCTATGTATGTTGAATAAACCAGAACCCTTTTTCTCCCACATAACAGTGTGTCGCTCTGTCATTCATCATTCACTGACTCCTGTGAATGATTCCCTCCTTTAATGAGGGAATTCTGAGAAATTCCCTAGCATGTCCAGACCCAAGACAGCTGTGACATATATGAATAATATGGAAGTAATGCTCAAAATATACATAGTACAGCAGAAGGGAGATAGGGAAGAAAGGTGATTTCTAATTACTTATAAGGCAAATTCATAAAATAAAATCTTACTTAAGTAATAAGTTGTAAAAATATCAGTACAATATATTGGGCATGATCATCATTTTATCAAGTAATCTTCTTAAATCAATGGCATAAGTAACCAGAGTAACTTCATTTTATTACTATTTGTTAGTAAGTAATTTAATATATATATATAATTTTTTTAACTTGGATAATGTTAATTTTTTTAACTAGGGCCAGTCTCTAGTTAATGCTTGACCTGACAATACTGGTCAGACACATGGGGTTACCATACCTAGAAGAGCTCAGGGCTGCTGGTTCCAAGCCCTGGATAATTTTCTGATGGGCTCAGGGTACCATATATGGTGCTTAGGAAAGAAGCTGTGTTGGCCACATTGAAGGCAAGTATCCTTCATGTTGTATTATCGTTCTAGTCCACAATTGCTATGGCACTTATAGAAAGAAATTTAACTATGTGGATAGAAATTTAATTTGATATTGCATTACTGTAGCAATTTATTTTAAGCAATTTTTGAAGAACTCTAAGCAAAACTGTAAGTTAAAAATCAATGTGTGAAATAATAAAAATGCTAAAATATCAATAATTATTAAATAAGAGTGGTATTTATGCAAACTATTTTAGGCAAATAAAAACTCTTATTATGATAATATAATATTAAATAAAAAACAGATCGATTAATACAGATTTTAAGATAGATCATATAGAATTCCCATTTTTATCAATAAAGCAAAAACACTTAAAATCATAAGCTAGGTGTGCAAAACAAAATATATATTATGAATGTGTTATGTTTAAAATGTTGCAAATAAAATATTGAACATTTTATAATTATGTCAGCTTAAATCAATTATTTAAAGTAAAAGTATAAAAAGAAGATAGGGAAGATATTTTTTATTTCATTTTATTTTATTTCATTTTATTTTTCGATAGAGAGGGACTCTTTCACCAAAATATCTTATCGAACAGTTCACATACTAACTTCCTTATTTAACAAAAAACAAAGGGATAAAAATTGGGGATAATAAACAATCTAAGTTGAGAGAATGGACTCAATAGTCACCTTATATGGGGACTAGTCAGAAACCTTGTATGGTAGCAAAGACAGTTATACAGTGAAGAAAGGAAGAGGCCAAGAAGCTGCTAAGAGTAAACACGTAGAAAAAAAGTACTGGCCTCTTCCTAGCCTGAGAGTCCATCCTCTCATTTTTATTTTGAATATATATGGTACCCC
>PVKC010017481.1:0-20204 GCA_004027635.1 Crocidura indochinensis | reverse complement strand
TAGTTGGCTTTGGATTTGGAGGAACACTAACATTCTTCCATTTAAATCCTCATGCCTTTTTCTTATTCTAAAAGCATAATGACCTCATTAGGAAAAATTTCATAACCTGCTGCCCAGCTTAATTCCTTCTTTGTTTGCTGGATTCTTCTCTGGTTGCATGCACACCTTTCTCACACAGAGACTCTTCTTGCTGTAATTCGCATTACCCTTTTATAACTGAACATCTGGCATAAACATTTCCTGCGTTGTTGCTATGTTTTCCTAATGACTAGTTTTAATAATTGAGATAAAGAATTAATGTTCCATAGGCTACCAATGTTCTCTATTATTGGACTACATCCAACTCTTCTTTTTTGAGGGGGGATAATGTCTCAGCAAAAACTCTTCAGGTGTAGTGAGTGAGAGTTTTCTCCTTGACCAATTGCTGCCGTGCAGTTTCTAGGAGTTGGTTAAAAGGGTCAGGGAAACTGGGAACACTGGTGGAGGGAATTGAACATTAATGAAGGGATTGGTATTAGAATATTGATATGCTTGACACTTAATAATGAATAAACTTTGCAGTTTTTTTTAATAAAAATTAAAAGTGTCAGGGTGTTACATTCTTCCAGATCAGTGTTGCTCTTGGCTACTATGCGGGGCAGTGAATACCATTACTCTATTCTCAGAGATGAGAAAGCCAATCTTTCTTGAATCTTTGCACAAAGCCACTCTCTTCCTAGCATCAGATTTATTCATGTGTCTCCTGCACCTCACTAATGTAGCTAGACCTTTCTATCTCAGCTCAATCACCTCTTCTTTCCTGATTGTCTTGCCTTTTCCATGCCAGTCAGGCACCCCTCTCATATCCTCCATGTTTTTTGTTCAAAGATAATAAAAGGACTGGGGATAGCCTACATTTGTCTGGTCTGTGCAAGTTTATTCTGTGGTGCTACATGACTCTCCAAGCATTGCCCCGATGGTTCCTGAATTCTATTAGATGTGGCCCTTTTATTAAAAAAATAGCTCAACAGAGTGTGCTGAGATATCTGTATTCTAATCATTGAACTAAGGCTGATCTGGCCCACTTGATTCTGATCTACGCTAGAGAAAAGACTGTGGCCTCTTCCTCTCCAGACACAGGCAGACCAAATTTGGCAGGCAGGAAGGTCTTACCAGGTCACCCTGAGTAGGAAATGAAGGCTCCCCTTGCTTTATACATCAGGGAAGGGAAGTCTGGTTACTTTCTTAATGAAAATGCTCTCAGCATTGTCAAGATGTAAGCCTGGGTGGAGTATCTTCACAGAGAATCAAGTGAGAGGCCTGTGCCAATGATAATAAGCAAGTCTCTGATGTTCTTGGGAGATGAAGAAGGCTGCTGCAGCAGTGACCTTGTACTCAGTATTAGTTGGGTCTCGATAGAGCTTGCAACACCTCTAGGTCTCAATTTTCTCACTTGGAAAATGGGCATGCTGAGCCTGCCTCCCTTTCCTCCCTACATTGTTCCCTTGAGTCAGAGCTATCCCAGTCCTGAGTAATTTGGCTTCCTAGATATTTGAGAGCAACACTTCCTCTGAAACATAACCCCTGGAGTCAGAAGCGCTCCTTCAACACTGCGAAGGAAATGTAAGCAATATCCTCATCCAGAAGTTCATAGCAACTGTAAATCACAATTTAAAAAAAAAGTCATGTCAGGTGTAATTGCGTGAATAAATCATGAAGTCAGAAGTGGGTAGAATTGATCCATCAGGAAAATTAATCTCAGCAGCAATGAAGGCATGTGGGGGCTGGGGCCTGTCATAGGGCTGTCACCTGCTTCAGGACTTGTTCTTATCACAAGTCTCAGTGGCTGCCTTTATCCTCTTCATCCTCCTGCCTCACTGCTTACTATAAGTCATGGGTTATGTGTGGAAACATGAGGCTCATTCACAGGGGCTCAGCAGGGTCCAGGAACAAGGTATCATGGCTGAATTACAGCTGATTTGGAAGAGGATGCCTGTGCGTCTGAAATGGAAGAGGTGGAGGGAGATCTGGGCAAGAGTGGAGGGAGGCTGGTTCCTTCCCAAGAAGGCACAGACTGTTTTGGACATGCAGGGTGCTGTGGAGTGCCTTCATAAGCTGTCTCTGGCACAAAATGGTCCCACTCCCTATCTACCCACCTGCTGTTGGAGGGCACAAGACTTGGGTCTTGGAAAACACCTGCCTGGTCCTTCCTTACAGCAGAGATTTTCACTCTGTGAAGCCACCTTAACTCCAGACAAGCGAGTGACTATGAACTGAGTATACTAGGATCTGAGTATGGGAGATCTTCTTAGGAAGGTCTGGGCCTCACTACTGCCATCCTGCCTGCAGAACATTGTTTGGTGCAATCTAATTTCTGAAGGCTGCAGGTAGCTTTTCAAAGGTAGGGCATATTTGCACAGGATCATGTTAGTTCCTTGAACCCCACAAGACAGACTTGGGGTACACTTCTTTGCACAGAAGCACAGCCTGCAAGTAATAGGTTTGGGGAATCGAATCCTGTTTTGTGCGTCTCCAAACCTGCTCTGTGACATCAAGGGAGTCAGGACTCAGGCCAGTGTGGTGGTGTCTTACCAATGACTGGGATCCCCACTATCTACTTCAGAGTGGGGTGCATATCTGTGTATGCCTGAATTTCTGAACGTGTCTCTGCATATGTCTGTGTCTTTGTATTTGTGTGTGCCTGTGTATCTATGCATGGATTTGTGTGTCTCTCTGTATGTATGTGTGTTTGCATGTACATAGCTTTAGGAAAGACAGTGTGATAGAAGAAACTGACCTGAGATTCAGGTTGAACAGTTTGTGGTGAATGAGTAGAGAAGGGGAGGTAGGTAGCGAGAATATTGTGAGGGACGCATCCAGCACCGTCCTTGGATGACTCATTTATCTCCTGTCTGCATGCTCGGCCCAATAATGCTTAATGAGTTTCTCTCTCTTGGTGACATGGTAGAGGTTGGAGGTATACACAGTGTTCCAGGATCACCACGCCCCCTCTTTGCCATCCTTGGCATGGAGGTCATATCCTGTTAGCACTTTGGTTGGCAAAGGAGAGAGATGCTGTGAAATGAAGGGTTAGCTGCCTGTGCTCCTCTCTCCACAACCAGTAGCATTGAACCCTCTTAGTGAAGATCACATACATTCTACTCCTGTCCACAAGGCCTCTGATTCCTTTGGCTGCCATTTTTCTGTGAGAGCTTGAAAGCCCAAGCCAGGATGGTAGCATGTTTGGTATGGTACTGTCCTTAGCTAGAAGAATGTGTTTGGCCCTTATAAATTGGAAGAAGGCTCTGGCTTCCTTCACAGGCACACATGGAAGTACCAGGGGTTTTAGCACTTCATGCATGAGCCTTGTGGGAAATTTCCTGCTGCTTCCATCCTCTGACCTTAACTGTCCTGGGCTGCCTCTGACAGTAGAGTTACTTAGAACTGCCTTTTCCCATTGTTTCCACCTCCCCTATGCACACTCAGTAGGTCAATAGGTGAGGTGGGATCAGGGATGTGAATGTCTCTGTCTCTGCTCATTTTATCTCCCTTTGCTTGCCTACCCTTTTTCAGAGATCAATCCAGTGTTGTGGGGATCATGTTAGTATTCCTTCTGCCTATTTGTTATTTCTTCCTAGAAGGAGACATGTTGCTTCTCTCATTCTAGACACTGAGATGGGTGATTCCAAGCTCCAGTGGCTGTTGCAACACTTGCCCTGGCTCTTCTCGCTTGATGGGGCCACAGCAAATATTTTATCCCATCCAAAATCAGACTGCTTCCATCCTCTGTCAGATGGCTATTACTATTTCTTGAGTTCTCTCTCATACCTCATGATAAGTCCATCAACAAGTTCATCAACTCTATCTTCAAGGAATCTGAAAGCTTATTCCTGCTTGTCATTCCATTGCCCACCTTTCTTGACAGTGCCATCATTACTAGGGTGCAGTTTTATTATTGGTCTTCCTGCTTTTGTATTTTCCCTATAGCCAGGACACTCCTGCTGAATGTTATCCGATATCACCATTCCTGAGTTCAGAATTGTTTACTTCCGATTAATCTTTCAAAAGTGAGAGCCAGAGAGTCTACTTTGATTTAGCTAGGGGAGTATATGTCCTGTCTTGTTCCTAATTTATGCCTCTTCCTCCACCCTCAAATCACTATCTTGCAATTGTCCTAATTTGCTATGTGTAAATACTAGGGATGGTTTTACTGGAAACAACCCAATGTCCTTCAGCTAATGACTGTGGTTAAGTAATTGTGGTACATTCATACAGTGGAATATTATACAGCATTAAAAGTGAACAATCCACAGATGGATGAAGAAATATGAGATTATTCACAAAAGTATATGCCAAAAAAAGAAGTCAGGCTCCAGAGGCCTCATACTCTATGGTTTCAGTTTACAATGTTCAAGAACAGCAAATGATAAGGGTTCTAACAATTTAATGTTTGTCAGATATGGAAATAGGGACATTGGCTGTGATGCATGAGTACTGTATTTTCTGTTGTATAAGCAACCCCCTACTTTTCCTGTTAAAATGTAGGGTTTGGGCTATATTTGCCATATAAGACTACCTCTCTTTTAATGCACACCAAATGGAAATTAAAAAACGTAAAAGAAAAAGAGTAGAACCCTCAAAGATTAACAGTATATATTTAAAAAAGCTAGACTTTGGAGTGCCAACAATCAGTTTATATTTGTCATTTACATTTACATTTGTAGTGAGTGACTGTGATTTTTTTAATTTTTAATTTTTTGGCATCCCTGGGTGGGCTTGAAGACTGTGATTTTTCATGATCTACATTGGGAGCAGGGAGAGGGGGCTCCTCCAAGAGCAGCTGGCTGGGGAGCAGTAATTAATAGAACAGCTAGAGGGAGACAGAGTGCCTCCTTTGTGTTCCATAAAAGTTGAACAGAGGGGGCTGGGCGGTGGCGCTGGAGGTAAGGTGCCTGCACTAACCTAGGATGGACCATGGTTTGATCCCCCGGTTCCTCATATGGTCCCCCGTGCCTGCCAGGAGCGACTTCTGAGCGAATAGCCAGGAGTAACCCCTGAGCGTCACTGGGTGTGGCCCCCCCCCAAAAAAAAGTTGAACAGAGGCCTGACCATCAGAAAACCACATCCCTGGAGGCTGGATGAGATGCAGCATTAGGAAATTCAGCTCCTCTGTGTGCCCTGAAAGCTGAATCAGGACAAGCAAAAGACTGAGCACTGGAAAGCTGCATACCAGCTATGACACCTGGCAGTAGATGGGATGCAGTACTCCGTAACTCAGCTTCTCTGTGTGCCCTGAAATATGAATCAGGGCAAGCAGAGGACTGAGTGATGATGCCTGGCAGCTGGATGGGATGCAATGGTAAAAGGGGGGTGGATCACTCGTTCCTGAAGCCGGAGTAATTTTCAGCATGCTGCATTCTAGTGTATAAGACAAACCCAACTTTTAAGACGTTTTTCATGGGTTAAAAAGTCGTCTTATACACCAGAAAATATGTTAACTTTTCTGGATGATGGTATTGGTTTATATATTCACTATGATATTGGTTGCATGACTTTCTAAAGTGATAAAACCCAATTGGATACTACAAAGCATGCATTTCATTATAACTCTTCAGTCTTGGAACCATGTTTTGGTTTTGATGAGATATTGTAGTCTTAATTCATTCACCATACCTTTGACTCTTCCGGTATCCTCCTCTATGTTTTCTCTGTGCCAGCTCTAAAGGGTTCCTTGCTAATCCTTAACGATACCAGGTGGGCCTCTGAATTCCATCTCTATTGGGTTGGCTCTCTGTCTGGAAAGTCTCCCTCTAAGTCACAGGGTGCTTTCTCTCTCTCCTGGAAAGTTTTTGTCCATGAGGCCTCTATTAGTCCCGGAGGAGTTTATGATCCTGTATAATAAAAGACCCTGAATCTCACTGGCATCCACTGTCACCTGCATCTACGTAGGCTGGAAGGAATGACTTACCCAGGCTGTGCTTCATCCATGGAACCTACTGTCTGACCAAGATTGGACAAGTACCAACTACATAAGGGACAACTTCTCTTGACTATGACAGAAGCACAAGAAGGCAAGTGGCTGCACCAGCAGATTTTAAATGTCACCTCTGTTAACACCATACTTGACAAAGCAAGAAGAGCTCTGTAATGTACTTCCCATGGGGAGAGCAGTGAATACTACTAATAATACAGATTGTCACTGTTGCCTGCGTAGTGAGGCCTTCCTGGGCCAATCTAATGAAACTATACCTCTCAGCTTGACGCTAGCTCTTCATCCCCTATGTTTTCTTGTTTTCCACAATACTCACAATTCCACATTTTATTTACTTATTTTGCTCAATGTATGTCTTCCTCCCTGGAATGAAAGTGCTACCAGAACAGGAATTATTTCCTTGGCTTCATTCATTGCCTTATCTCTTGTACCTAGAAATATGCTCATTGCACATTTGAGTGGGGACATACTAAGAAGTTATTGATGCGAGATGAGATACACTTTAGCTACATCCTCCCACAGGATGTACTTAGTCATTGGTGGTCCCGATGATGCAATAGCCTGATATTTCGGGAGAGTCAGGCCTCAACTATGCCCATGGTTGTAGTGATATGTATGATAAACATCTAAAGCAAAATCTGGTTTGATTTTGGTGTCAAAGAGAAGGGGTTGAGAACCAAAGCAGCTATATCTACAGCCAGGATACCTTTGAGAGCTCTTGCGTTTCCCTAATGTTTTTTATCCTTTGTATGTTCCTTTATGGCATCACTCATTTCTGGATCTTTTACTCATATCATAGTTCCTGCCAGGTCAGAATAACTGATCTGTGAAAGGCAAGTCCTTCAAGGGTGTCTCCAAACACCTTTCCTGGATCCTTGGGGGTCAGCCACAGTGAGAGTTCTCTATTGGCTCCTTTGCGTAGCATAATCTGAAATGGTCAGATCTTGAGGATGGGTGGCTGGGCCTCTGAGTAGAGATAATCATTATTTTTCATGATCAGATAAAAAACAAACCAAAACAGGTTTCACCTGTTGAGGGAAGATTCAAGAAGCGGGATTGACTGATGGAATGCAAGAAAATGTATGGGTGACATTTTGTTTGGTCTGAAGACCCCCTGTCCCCCGCATGGGTGATATTGATCTGGAAGAACTAGATTGTACAAAGGAGAAACTGTAGAAAGATAAATTTGACCTTAAATGGTGGATTTTGTCTCATGAGGGAACATGGGTGCTGACATACACATAATACCTCAAATGTGCTGCTAGGAGCCATGCTACATGGATTGACAGTTTTCACAGTGTATTGATATTATTGCCAGGGTGTTTACAAATGGATGATTTAATAAATAAATTACTTTGAGCCTGACACTATGGTCATGTTTGCATGTCCTAGATCACAATTTATCTATCATGTGCTCCAGGAAGAAATCGCTGCTGTTATTCTTGGGGCTTGGAGACATCTGTTCTCACCAAGGTGGTTTAGGTGCTGAGCACAGAGCACATTTGTAAACCTGATCTCATCACTGCTGCTTTACCTACTTTCTGAAAAGGACAGACACATTCCACTCCTTGCCCTGCTATCTGGTGATCATATGACCCCACAGAAACCATTTGCATCATGTTGGACTTCTGCTTTCTGCTCTATAAAATGGGCCTTACAAGTTCTGTTAGTTCCACGAATAGCGTATGCAAACTGAATCAGAGTGTACTTAGGTTGAGTATTCTATTGATTTAGAATTTTATACCTTACTGCGAGTGGGCACTAATGGAGTCTAGTAAATAGGACAGATGAAGCAGAAGCATGAGAAAGAGATGAAGAGAAACATAAATACAGAACATTCTCAGTAGGTTATGTGCAGAAAACATGATTAGATGAATCACCAGAGAAAATGTGGCTTGTTAACAAACATATGGAAAACCACTAAAACCTCAGTGGTAATCAAAGAACAACAAATTAAGACAAGCTGGCATTTTCAGGCTCTTAAGGAACAGATATTAGTGGCAAGACTAGTGCCTTGCTATTCTGCTGTATAATGCTAAAGACTCTGCAAGATTATTTATTAATGACTCTGTAAGATCATTTATTAATGACTAGCTGGGAGTATGGAAATATTTAAAACCCTTTACTTGGTAATTCCATTTCTAGGAACTTATCCTAAGGAATTATATTGATAACAGAAAACTCTGTATGCTGTGGTTTAAGACACCTTAACAAAAATTTTACTATTAATCTAATAAGCAACATTAAAGGAAGGGTCAAGGAAATTGATGGTATGGTAAAGAAGAGACTATCATAGCTGTAACTATCCATGAATATTCAACAGATTGTTTGAGATGAACAGAGGCTAAAAAGGAGAAAAGCAAGTCACAAGATTTTATGATTTTATTAACCTCAATGTAAGATACCCTAGAGATCTTTGCATAGTACCAAATTTAGAAGGGAATTAAAAATACTATAGAAAATAGTATGGTAAATTTCTGGACTTGAGGGTAGAATAAGTGAAGACATGAATGCTACTAGAACAGAGTGCCAGGGTCAGCAAAACTGGGCTAATAAATTGCTCTCTTAGGCCATATTTTCATCTAAAATTAATTTTGTGGAAAACAAAGGGATGGTTTCTGATAATAAACCATTCTAGAGAAAGAAGCCACCCAATGTCGTTTCCTTCATATTTGAGTTTTATTTTGTTTTACATTTAGTTTCTAAGGAATTTTTTTGAAAGCAACTTTATTGCTTTCTTTCTGCTTAATAACTTAAAGGCCAGTTATATAAATCTCCACCATGGCCCATCCCACGCTGCTGAAAATGAACAAGAATGAATAAGGCAGGTTCCCTCCCCCATTTGTCAGTAATTGCCATCAGGAGTTCAGTATGTGTCTGCTCATGTCAGCATGCATTTGCATATTCTTTCATCTAGTAATATATTTCAGTCATAAAGAAGTTGTGGGCAAATGTTCTCTTTCACACACTGTTGGTGAAAGTGTAAATTGGTATATATATATATATATATATATATATATTTGGGACAGCAATTTAGCAAGAACTATTATAATTAAAAATATTCTCTTATCTGTTGACGCCATTCCAAAGAACATGTCCTTCAGAAACAGAAGCAACCACACCCCCAAAGTCACATGTTGAAGTCTAAAGTTGAACGTTATGGTATTGGAGGTGGCACTTTTGAGAGGTGACAAATTACCTCCCAATTTAAGCTCATTGAAATGTTCCTACATGCCCATGATGGGATTAGTAATCTCTAAGAAGAGGAGAGTAAAGTTCCCTCTCTCTGCTGTGTGAAGGAACAGCAAGAAGCATTCACCAGAACTGAGATGGCTTGGAGCCATGTTCTTTTACTTCCTCATCTCCAAAGCCTTGAGGAAGAAATGTTTCTTGTTGGGTTGGAGAGATAGTACAGGAAGAAGAGGGAAAGTGAAATCCTCTTATTTCTGGAGAGTCAAGATTACAGCTTTTTTGAACCCTGTGCCAGAGGTTGGGGTCACCTAAGATTTAGGCTTCAGAAGTTTTACAGTTCAGTAGAGCAAGGGTCCCCTTGTCCAAAAAGAGCCCAGTGTTTATCATGAGACCATGGCCCACACAGGTGTAATATTCAAATTCGAGATCTTCACTCTACCTACCTACCTACCTACCTACCTACCTACCTACCTACCTACCTACCTACCTACCTACCTACCTACCTACCTATCTATCTATCTATCTATCTATCTATCTATCTATCTATCTATCTATCTATCTATCTATCTATCTATCTAATCTATTTTTGTGGTGTTGGGAACCAATCAAAGACCTCACAAATGCTCTGTGACTGAGCTCTAGCCCCATGTACTTTTTTTCTAATGAAAAACGATAGTTTTAACATCCTGCCAGCCCTATCTCTTTAATCATTCTCAACCATAAATTCTACTTCTGTCTTTACTTTTTTTTTATTATTTCAGGAATATTAAAATGAAATTATTCAACATTTAGCCAATACAATTAATTTTTTCACTCAGCATAACTCTCAGGAGTTTTATTCTGTTGTTGTAAATATGCACAGTTCATTGAATAGTATTTCATGGCATGATATCCCACAGTTTAACTATTTACTCATTAGTACATATTGTTTTTTGCTTACTCTAATTTTGGGATGTTATGAGTAGTGGTGATCAAAGCATTCATATTGATTTCTGTGTATATATGTTTTTCCTTCTCCAGGGTAAATACTTAGAAATACTCACACATTCTTAGAAATACACACACACACACACACACACACACAAACACACACACTATGGACCAGACAGATTGTACAGTGATTAAGGCACTTGTGTTGCATGTGCGTGATATGGGCTTGATATCTAGCCCCACTTATGATCCTCGGAGCACCACAAGGAGTAAATCCTGAGCATAGAGCCAGAAGTCTAGAGCACTGTGGTGCATGACCAAACTTTATCCTAAAGACAAATGAACAAAAACAGCAAATTTGTTATCATGCTATTTTATATTTCCTCCAGCAATGTATGAAGATTCTGATTTTTCTTCATCCCCAGGAGCACTTTTATCACTTTTTCATTTTGGGCCTTTTTGTAGGTGATAGATCTTGGTGGTTTTAATTTGCATCTCCCTAGTGGATAAGGATGTTAAATAGCTTTTGTTGTGCTTATTTGTCACTTGATTATTTTCTGCAGTGAAAGGGCTCTTTATGTCTTGTGCATATTTTACAATTGATATTTTTAAATGTGTTTTTTGGACATATTTTTGCAAGTTTTATTAGATATGTATTTTGTAAATGTTTTTTTCTCATCTGTAGTTTTCTTTCCTCCCTTTGGAGTTAGAAAGATTCATGTATATTTTTACTGGGGAAGTTTTTCATTTTGATGGAGTTCAGTTTATGAATTAAAAATTTTATAATTCATGTATTTACTTTGTTTTGTTTTTGATCTATACCCAGTGATGCTTAGGGGTTTCTCTGGGCTATGCACTCAGAATTCAGTCCTTGTGATGTTCAGGGGACCATATGGGATGCTGGGGATCAAATTTGGGTTGGCCGCGTGCATTATTTCATGTTTTACTTTTTTAATTTAAAATATTTGATTTATTTTTTTATAAATAAATTCTTTAATGGATCTACCATGAGAGGCAAAGTTGTTCATGATTTAGTTTTAATCATACAAAATACAATATTGCATGACTTCACCAGTGCACATTTCCACCACCAATGTTACCAGTTTCCCTCCCTGCCCTCTCTCTGCCCTCCCCCTCCCTACCTCTGTGACAGAGATTTTTCTATTCATCCTATTTTTTTTTTAGATATGAGTTTGCAGTTTTGCTACTGGAGGGGTTTTGTGCATATCAGTTTATCTTTGTTTATGTTTTAATATCAAGTCTAAAACTATGTCCTTCTCTCTTCTAATAGTTTTGTAGGTTTCACATTTTTAAAAATTATTTTATTTAAGCACCATGATTATGTTCATGATTGAGTTTCAGTCAAACAATGTACACCTCCTTTCAACAGTGCATGTTTCTGGTCATTAATGGCCCCAATCTCCCTCCTACTGGTTTCACATTTTTTTAAGTTGGTAATACACTTGAAGCTAACTTTCATATAAGGTGTGATATTTAGTTTGAGAGTAATCATTACTTTTTTTATTTGCCTATTATTGTTCAATTACTTCAGCACTATTTGTTAGGAAAGCTGATCTTGCCCCCAGGAACTGAGGAGATAGTTCAGATATTAAAAGCAAACCAATAAGTTAATTAGTTAATTTGGTACAGTTGATATCTTTACATTGATGTTCCAATCTCTGAAGATGTTATGTCTCTTCATTTTATTTATATTTCTTTCCATTTAATCGCCTTCATTAGTAATTTGTAGTTTTTAGCATATTAGTCATGTACTTTTATAAGTTCTAAATTTAGATATTTCTTGTTTTTACAATTGGAAATGGTATTTCATTTTTTATTTGTATTCATATGTTTATGACTAGTATATAAAATGTAATTGAATTTTACATGTGCATCTTATATCGTATCATGTGGCTTTGCTGAGTTTATTATTTTTTCTAGATACCTTGATTTTCTTATAATCACATTAACTGAAAATAGGAGCAGATTTATTTCTTCCCTTCCCATCTGTAGACCTTTTAATTTCATTCCCTCCATGGCCCTTTTATTGCACCATAGGAAATATCTAATACTATGTTGTATAAGCAAAAAGTAGGAATACTTTTGCTTTGTTTTCTGGCAAGTGAGGATCATTAAGAGGAAAACTAGTTTATTTCATCTTTTAAGTTGGATGCTAACAGATGTTTTTTTTTTTATATATATAACTGCACTTTAGGAGGCATCTAGGAATTCTCTATCCTTTAGCTGAGAGTTATTTTTAGATCATAAATTGATATTTAAAAATGCCTTTTCTGAATTTACAAAATTTAATCCTATGATTTTTCTGGGTTTTATTCATTTTTTTGCAGTTAATATAGTGGACTTTACATTAATTTATTTTCAAATATTCAAATACAGGAATAATAATTTTCAGGAAAGCCCTACTTTGCTATGTTGTATGTTAGTTTTAATATCTTCTTGGTTTTCATTTGCTAATCTATTGGGGATTTATGTGTCTATATGCATTGTTAATATTGGTGTGTTTTCCCCTTTTGTGTTATCTTTGGTTTAGTATCAAAGTAATACTAACTTCATAAAATGAATTTGGAAACAGTTTTTCCTTTTTATATTTTGGAACAGATTATGTAGAATTAGTGTTAATTCATTTTTAGACACTTGATAAAATTCTTCACTAAAGCCATCTGGTCTTGTATATTCTATTAGAAGGCAATTTAATTTCTGTAATAGTTATAGGGCTTTCAAATTAATTATCTTATATTGGGGAAATAGAAAGGCATTTTGTTGTTGTTGTTTGTTTATTTTAGGAATTGTTCCATTTGATCTGAGTTGGCAAATTTTATCTGTAGAGTTGTTTATTATATTGAGATATTATTTTGAGATATACTGGTCTTTAGTGTAACAGACATTATCTGAGTCATTACTGGTAATTTAGTAATTTGTGGTCTTTTTACTTTTGTCAGTCTTGGTAGAGATTTGTCAATTTTATTGATCTTTAAGAAAACAACTATTTATTTTTGGCCTGTCTTTTCATCTTTTTTCTGTTTTGAATAACATTGATTTAAGTATTCTCTTTATTATTTCCTTCCAATATTTTGTTTTGAAAAAATTCTCTTCTTTTTCTAGATTAATGATGCAGGTAGGCATTAAGTTTAATTAGCAACATTTTCTCTTTTCTAGTGTGAACTTTATAATTTTTCTCTCACTGTTAGAAAACTTTACATAATTTTTCAAATGCTACATTTTTTATTTCTTTCTTATTTTTATAATAATTTTGACCAAAGTGGATTACATATCTTTCACAGTAATATTTTAGGTACATATTAACATTGAATCAGGGGAATTCCCATCACCAAAGTTGTCCTCCCTTCACCCCTTCCACCCCACTCCTGTTCCCAGCTTGCATCCCATATCCTCCACTCTTACCCCCCAGGCTGATAGTATAAGTGGTCCCCCTCTGTGCCTAGCTTACTACTTAGTGATCATACAACTGTTTGTTCTTGGTACTCTCCATTATTTTCCCCTCAATTTGAGAGGCGGAACTAGATAGTTCAAGTTATGTGTTTCTGTTTGAAGTAAAGAAAAGCAATACAATGGAGTAAAAATCAAATAAGCCCAAAATGGGCAAAGTCCTTTTAGAGGCTCTCAAAGAGAAGAAAGAGAAAAAGGAAGCGGAACACCGCAACAATACAAAAGGAAATATCAAATAAAAAAATCTAGTGAGCACTACAGCAATAAAGACAAGCACCACATAATAACTACGGTCCTGAAATAAAAACATAACAGAGCACAAAAAAAATGGGAACAACAATATAAATATCCAAACCAAAACAAAAAATAAAAAGTAAATAGATACATAAATAAAAATATTATTTTGTGCTGTTTTTTCCTTCATAGGCACAGTAAATATTAGGGACATTAGAACATCTTTTATTTCTTTAGGTTTTCTTTGTTATATTATTTAAAACTTCCTCTTTCATCCTGATTATTGTGTAGTATTTTATTTCCAATAAAATATTTCACTTTTTTGTCTTAAGTTATATTGATTTATATTTTCTGTGAACTTGTAAAAGAGGCAATCTATTGTTAAGAAGTGTACTTTAGAAATATGTCAGATTCTGTTATTTAGTGGTCTTTGTAGCTACCTCTAGCTTCTGGTTGAAATTATTTTGTCTGATTGCCCTTTGAATCATTGAGAGATGGTTGGAATCACTAACAATGGTTATGGATCTTTTTAGTTTTCAATTTTTCTATTAGTTTGGTGCAAACACATTAATAAATGCTAGTCTTCCTAGTTGGATGACCATCTTATCATTTTTTAAATGATTTTTATTGTGATCAACGTGAATTACAAGTCTTTCACAGTAATATTTAAAGCACATTGAAAGTACATTGAATCAGGGGTATTCTTACCACCAGTATTTCCCTCTCTTCAACTCTGTTCCTAGCATCCTTCTCCTTTGCCCTCTGGACTGTTAGTATAACTGGTCCCCTCTATGTATAGATTGTTGAAGATTGGGTATTGATTCTGTTGTTGTTGACTTTGGGTTTGGTGTTTAAGTCTGATTATTTTTTTTTCTACTCAATGTTCATATGGCTGTTTGATTCTGGTACCATCTTATAGTTTTTTAATTTAATTTTTTGTTTTTAATTATGAGAACAAGGATGCAAAAAAAAGAGGACAAGGTAAAGTTACAGTAGGACAATCACCCATACACAGAATTCTCAGAAGAGACCACTTGCTGGTACATTAATTTTGAACATTCAGCCAAAGGACATTAAAAAAAATAAAACAGAGCCCATGTACAATTACTTTGTCCCTCAGTTCCCAGACTGTAGTACATTAAAACATTTCTTAGCAGTACACAAAGCAGTATAAGGCCATAAAACTTATGTAACTCCTTAAACATTGAAGGCATAGTATTTTTTACATTTCCATGCACATGCATAGTAGTTTAAGTTAACCTCAAAAGTTTAAGTGGTTTTTTTTTTAGGATTAGAGTCAAAGGAGCACCGTAAAAACGATGTAAGAGGGGCAGTTATTGTTTGCATAGGCCCACCAAAATATGAGGGACATGGAAAGGAAAAGCCTTGGCCTAAATACAGAGATCCTACCCCTGAAGTTTCTTGACATAAGACCAACCCATCTTATCATTTTTAATGTCCTTTTCTTCTGCTAATTTTCTTTGCTATGAAGTCTGACCAAGTATATGTCATCATTCTTATTTGATTAATATTTGCATAAAAACTTTGATTCAACTTAATGATAAGATGAAAATGATAAGATGGACTCATATCTTATCTTGCAAAAAACAAGATTACTAACTACAGAAGACTGACTGGGACAACTATGACTGGGTAGAACTTATTCTGGGACCATTAAGAAAGATCCTAGCCTAGTCTTTGGCCTATGGTCTGTACAATAACCAAGATCTCTAATTCCAGAGGTCTGACTTAGACAACTACAACTGAGCAGAACTTTTGGAAATATAATGAAAGACTATCCTAGGCTTTGTCCTAGGATCAGTACAAACATCAAGACCACCAAATACAGAAGACTGATTAAAGAAATAGTGATGGAACAGAACTTTTAGAACCATAATGAAAGACTCTATCCTAGGCTTCATCCTATGACCTGTGCAAATACCAAGATCTCTAGTTACAGAGGCCTGATTTTATCATCCACAACTGAGCTGAAAGTTTCTTGGCACCATAAAAAGACCTAGAGAAGTGAAAAAGAACACGTATGGAGCCTGGAGTTATTCCCATGACAGTATGCTTCAAGGGTGGAGAAACCCTGTATCTCTTAGGCCAAGGGAATTCCCTTTCTAATCTCCCCAATATTTACTGTGCCTATCCCCCCCCCCAAAAAAAAAGAACCACAATTTTTCTTTTCTTTTTCTTTTTCTTTTGGGTTTGCAGTTGTTTGGTTGGTGTATCACTGTGGTGCTTTTTGTTTATTTTTATCACTGTAGTTATTTTTTTTTATTTTTTTGTTTGTTGCTTTTGTGTTTTTTTGTCTTTATGTTATGGCTTTCTTCCCTTTTCCCTTTCTTCTCTTAAATTGATATTTATAACCTCTTAGATGAACTCCTCCCATTTTTTTGCTTTTTTTTGTTTTAGTTTTTTCCCCCTTTTAACAGAATCACATAACTTGAATCATCTTGATAAGTTTCATAAATTGAGGGAAAATAAATGGATGGCACCAAGACCAAACAGTCATATGTTTAATTGAGTAGTAATAAAAAAATGATCAGACTTAAACACAAAATCCAGTCAATGACAACAGAATCGATACCCAGTCTACAACAAGCTAGACACATACTAGCAGCCTGGGGGCAAAGGTGGGGTAGATGGATGGGATGCATGCTGGGAACAGGGTTGGAGGAAGGATAACATTGGTGGTGGGAATGCCCCAGATTCATAGTCACTATGTACCTAAAATATCACTGTGAAAGATTGTAATTCACTTTGGTCACAATAAAAAATATATTGAAAAAGACAGAAAAAAACCAAACTTTGATTCAGGGGGTGAAGTGATAGTGCAGTGGTGAGGGCATTGCATGCAGATCTACATGACTTGCATGTAGATGGTGTTTGGTTTCTGGCATTCCTGAACTCCACCAGGCATAATTTCTAGTGCAGATGTCTAAGTAACCCCTGAGCATCATAGGTGTGGCCCCAAACAAAGAAAAAGACTTTGATTTTTTTTTTTGCTTTCAACCTGTGCATTGCTATATTATAGCAATGTTACTGCAACAATTCTGTATTTATTGTAGACATCAGAATTAATGAAGGCTTAAATTTATTTTTAAGATACAAATAGTATCTTGATAGTTGAGTTTCAGTCATACAATGCTCCAAAGCCCATCCATTCACCAGTGTTCATTTCCTACCATCAATTCTCCCAATTATTCTCCCAGCCACCCCATGCAGCCTGTCTCATTGGCCTCCTCCTCCTTCTACTTCCTCCTTTTCTTCTTCCTCTTTCTCCTCCTCATCTTCCTCCTCTTTTTCCTTTTCTTCCTCTTTTCTTCTTTCTCCTCCTTCCTCTTCCCTCCCACCTATTAGACACAATGGTTTGCAACAAACTTAATGAAGGAGTATCATGCATATCACTGTACTTCCTTTCACTTACCAATTCTTGTCCAGTGATCATTTCCAGCTATTACTATCCTGTGGTGGTTCCTTTTCTCTATCAAATGCTCTTTCCCCTCTTTATTTCTATTGTCTTTTGGTATTATTCTTATACTATGAATTTTGTTTCATATCCTGCAGATGAGTGCAGTAATTTCTATGTCTGTCCCTGTCCCTCTGACTCATTTCTCTCAGCACGATACTATTCACGTATAAGTAAATTTCATGACTTGATTTTTCCTAACAACTGCATAGTATTTTATTGTATAGATGTGCCACAGTTTCTTTATTCATTAATCTGTTCTTGGACTTTTGGGTTGTTTCCAAATTCTAGTTATTGTGAATATTGCTGCAATGAACATAAGAGTACAGTTGCCTTTTCTGCATTGTGTTTTTGGAACCCTAGCATATGTTCCCAGGAGCTTAATTGCTAGATTGAATGGAAACTCAATTTCTAGTTCTTTGAAGAAAGTTCATATTGTTTTCTAGAAAGGCTGAACCAGTCGATACTCCCACCAGCAGTGAAAGAGAGTCCCTTTCATCCTGCATTTGCACCAGCACTGGCTATTATTGTTCTTGAAGTACGTCAGTCACCAGGGTGTGAGATGATATCTCACTGCTGTTTTGATTGGCATCTCATTGATGATTGAAGAAGGGTACATTTTTTGTACCCTTTCATTACTTTGAGGCAATTTTTGCTCATCTCTTCTCCCCTTTTTATGATAGGGTTGGGTATTTTTTCTTGTTAAATTCTACATCTTAGATATTAACCCCTTATCAGACGGGTATTGGGCAAATAATCTCTCCCATTCTGTGGGCAATCTTTGTATTCTGATAATTTCTTTTTAAAAAACATTTCATTTCCATGTATTGGAAGAATTAGCATAATAAAAATGAACATCATACAGTTTCTGTGAAATTCCATCAAAATCTTGATGACATTTTTCAAAGACATAGAAAAAACACTGAATAGATAACCCTGAATAGCTAAAGACATTGTGATAATAAAGATGGGAGATAAAACATTTTACAAATTTAAATTATATTATAAAAAAAAACAAAAAAAAACCCCAAAAAAGGGGCCGGGCGGTGGCGCTGGAGATAAGGTTCCTGCGCTAACCTAGGACAGACCAGGGTTCGATCCCCCGGTTCCCCATATGGTCCCCTGTGCCTTCCAGGAGCGACTTCTGAGCGAATAGCCAGGAGTAACCCCTGAGTGTCACCGGGTGTGGCCCAAAAACCAAAAAAACAAAAAATAAATAAATTATATTATAAATCTATATTTATCACATGGTATGGAGATTCTACAAAAACATCATAATTAGATCTTCCATATGAACCGGTGATTTCACTTCTTGGCATCTACCCCAAAAAGATAACATCTTTTAAAAAGATGTGTGCATACATATGTTCATAGTATCACTTACTACAATAATCAAGATATGGAAAAATCCTAATTTCCAAACAAAAGGATAAATACACATGTGGTATATACATAAAAATGGAACTATACTGATCATCATTTCCTTTAAGATGAGATGCATTAATTTAATGTAGTCAGTCCCATTTGTTTATCTTTGCTTCCACTTGTTTAATCATTGAGGTTTCATCTTTAAGGATACCATTAGCTTCAATGCCATATAGAGTTCTTACATTTTTCTCTGTATATCTGATGGTTTTAGGTCTGATATCAAGGTCTTTAATCCATTTTGATTTGACTTTTGTACTTAGTGTCGTAAGAGGCATGAGTTCATTTTCTTGCACAGAACTGACAGTTTTCCCAGTGCCACTAGTTTTCCTTGTTTCACTTCATATTTTTTGCTCTTTTATAAAAAGTTGTCTGATAAAATACATACATACATACATACATAATATGTATGTATAATTGAATATCTCTGATATACAATTATATTCCATAGATTTGAGACCCCAATTATTCTTATATTGTTTTCTTGAATTCATCCCGAAGTTCTTGTCACCTATTCATTTATTTTGAGGCTTAAAACAAAAAACTCCTGTTGTCTGGAAGTTTTCTGCTTTTGAACTTACTCATTTGGTCCTTAGCAGCTGTTACTTAGTGAAGCCTTCCAATAAATATTTCATTTTGTCTACTAAGTTTTTCAGTTCTGACATTTCTATTTGTATTTTTCTCATTTAAGCTCTCATAACCTTTACTGTTTTATTGCACTAACTTCATTGTTTTTTTGATTTTGTGTACATCCTAAGCATTTCCACTCTGGATCCATTTCAGAAAGATTATTTAGGGGGTTGCTTTTGCTTGAGTCTGCAGAAATATAATTTTCATCCACAATGTATGGTGGGGATTTTGACCTGCTTTATCATTTTTCCTTTTGTAGTTTCAAAGTGCTTCTTTCATATGTCATTGTCAGTCTTTCCTGCTGCCAGAAGTGAACTTTATGGGAAACTTTATGTAGTGGAAGATTATCTTGTAGGGCTTAAGCTTTGGCCCACTTGGGAGCCCACAGCCCTGGGCGTAGCCTCTGACTTTTATAGATGAAGTGCAATAATTTTTTTGGAGAGATCAAGTAACTCTGATTACAGCCTATAGGCTCTTCCCTTCAGCCTCCTGCTCACTTGCTTGCTACTTAAAATTTTTAATTGACTCAAGCAATCTCTCGTGGTTGTTTTTAGACATTTACACTTGATATCATTATTGATCTACTAGAGCTCACGTATTTTTTTCTGCAGTTTTTTTTTGTTAAATATTTTATTTAAGCACCTTGATTACAAACTTGATTATGGTTGGGTTTCAGTCATGCAAAGAACACTCCCCATCACCAGTGCAACATTCCCACCACCAATGTCACAAATATCCCTCCTCCCCACCCACCCTGCCTGTACTCTAGACAGGCTTTCTGTTTTCCTCATATATTCTCTTTGTTAGGATAGTTCTCAATGTAGTTATTTTTCTAACTAAACTCCTCGCTCTTTGTGGTGAGCTACATGTCGTGAGCTG